>BJBW01004354.1:0-47153 GCA_004320125.1 Scolopax mira
AAAGAGTCTGGCTCCCTCCTCCTTCAAACCACCCTTTACATACTTATAGGCATTAATAAGGTCTCCCCTCAGCCTTCTCTTCTCCAGACTAGAGAGTCACAGATCTCTCAGCTTATCTTCATAGGGAGATGCTCCAATCCTTGAATCATCTTGGTTGCCCTTCACTGGACTCTTTCCAGTAGCTCCTTGCCCCTCAGTTCTGGGGAGCCGAGAACTGGATGCAGTATTCTAGTTGTGGCCTCACCAGTGCCGAGTAGAGGGGGAGAATGACTTCTCTCGACCTACTAGTCACGCTCTTCCCTATGCAGCCCAGGATTCCGTTGGCCTTCCTGGCCTCAAGAGCACACTGCTTGCTCATTGTCATTTTGCTGTCTACCAGGACCCCCAGATCTTTCTCTTTGTAAATTTCTCTTGATAATTCATAGCAAACATACATAAACAACTAAAGTGTCACACTTCTCCTGATGAAGAATGGCCTTTTTTTTCTGATTTTCTTTTCAAGTCTGAGAGATGCTTTTTCTGTGGTACACAGGGATGTATTTCGGTAATGACATAGCATTCTCATTACCAAAATGTTGAACATCTAATTGAAACACGTGGGAATTTTGCCACATTAAGAAGTCTGGGTTGGATCCCAAAACTATTCATACAAAACATTACTCTGCTCCTATCTTTATTAAACTTACTTTGGCTTTACTGGCATTTGCAGGCTGTAGCAGTCATTCAGTTAAACACTGCCCTCTTCTGGAACCTTCTGACACTTTTCTGACTCTTACAATAAAATTAGTAACAGCTTTTCCAGTCACTATAAATGCCATAATATTTTGTGAAAAATTTCAGTCTGACATTGGAAAACCAGTGCTCTGCAGGGAATATCATGATTTACACAAGTCTTGTAGTGTATGACTTGCATATTCAACTGCTGTCTACTTACAGGTCTCTAATGTCAAATGAAACATGATCTTCCTGAATAAATAAATAGTGTATGAGCCTGTGCCAACTTTCCAGAGCTTTTAAAGAGTGCAAGATTATGGAATAAAAACTGTACCTTCTACAGAGCTTGCTGTACTGCAGGGCATTTTTGGACCTTCCACTGTCTCAACTTGGTTTGAATTAATACTCTATAAAAAAAATATCAAAATGACAGTAACTGTATTTGATGCCCATGACATTTATCTGAAAACTCAAACACAATATCAAGGAGTAGCAAACAAATATGTTATAAGCAACACTAAGCCGACTGATAGATTCCACACAATATTCTATCAGTTCTTCTCTAGAGGAAACTGACAGCAATTCCTCAAGAGGGAAACCAATAAACTATTTGTGACAACAGAGAGAAATTATCTCCGGCTTACAATACACAAGGGATCTAAAGGATCAGATTTAACATTTGTACTTCATTGTTTATAATCTCCTTCTCTATGAGAAAAGCAGCATAGCAGCTTTATACAACAGCTCTCTTCCGAAGTAGAATTAACCTTGAAAGAATCCCTATAAAGCAAGCAATTTTGATGGACAAGCAGAGGCTGCTCAGAAGGAAGAGGGGGATAAGATCCAGTCCCTTATTTTAGCAATTACCTTCAAAGATTACAAGCAAACAGGGGGGACAAGGCATGAGGAAAGAATGTCTCCATCTGTATAATTTCATCTACATTTCTACTTGCTTCTAGTCTTTCCCTCTAGTAAGATTGCCTGTGTATTCACCATCAAACAGAGCAAATAGAGATAGGCATGGCAATCTGAACATCAAGGAAAAAGCCAGGGATGACTCTGAGGTGAATATTGCAACCAAACTGACTTGAAAGCCACGCAGCTGCCAGGCTAGCTACATCCTGCACCTCCTGGGACTAAGTGCATTCTTCTCTGCTTGTCTGTTGGTGTGCTTTTCTACTTCCACACTTTTCTACTTCCACACTACCAGCCAGAAATAAGTCCACTCCTCTTTGGGAAATTACTAAATCTGTCCACCACCAGGCAACAAAATTACTTAAATTATCATAAATTATCTTAATCACTTTGCAGATTTGGCCTTTTTCTTCTTTTATTACCCTTAAATTATTTCAAGGGTGTCCATTAGTCACAGAATCATAGAATCATAGGTTTGCATTGGCAGAGACCTTACAGATCATTGAGTTCCAAACCCCTGCCACACCTCCCTCTAGACCAGGTTGCTCGAAGGCCCATCCAGCCTGGCCTTGAACACCTCCAGGGATGGGGCATCCACAGCTTCCCTGGGCAGCCTGTTCTAGTGTCTCACCACCCTCACTGTAAAGAGTTTCTTCCTAATATCTAGCCTAAATCTACCCTCTTTCAATTTAAAACCATTACCCCTCATCCTATCGCTACACTCCCTGATAGAGTCCTTCCCCATGTCTCCTGTAGGCCCCTTTTAGGTACTGGAAGGCTGCTATAAGGCCTCTCCCCAAGGCCTTTTCTTCTCCAGGCTGAACAACCCCAACTCTCAACTTTCTCAGCTTGACTTCATAGAAAAGGTGCTCCAGCCCTCTGAGCATCTTCGTAGCCATCCTCTGGATTTCCTTTCCTCTCAAAGAGGACCTCTGCCCTGTATTGGTTGTGCTGCCTCCAGCAACTGAGGCAGCCAAATGGATCACTTCCACACACTGCTTAGGGCTCTGCTGGAGGTACACAACAAACAGTGTGGCCTCACTGACAGGGGCTGCTACCAACACAGCAATTTCTGCCCCAAGCAGGTTGTAGACAGTTAACCAATTCCATGCTCTTCCTTATCTTCTTGAGAAATCTCTCTTCTGCATTGCCTGGTACAGCCACAAATCCTGTGGGTTACACCTTTTGAACTGCAGAGTCCCTGAAGGCTTCCAGTGAAGGCACAGCTCCCGTATGGGTAACTCTAGCCTACTGGCAGCTTGTTTGTTTTAATTTTTCCATTACTCTTTTAGACTTGTAACTAACAGTCAAGTGACTAAACATTCCCACAGACCTGGGACTAAAGAACATACTTGAGAAATACTGGGATTTTCTTGCATCAATAAATGCAAAAATAGTTTGTGCTGCTCTGTAGATCATCCATTTAACACACACACATCCAA
The DNA here is from genome assembly GCA_004320125.1 of Scolopax mira. Taxonomy (NCBI): domain Eukaryota; kingdom Metazoa; phylum Chordata; class Aves; order Charadriiformes; family Scolopacidae; genus Scolopax; species Scolopax mira. Next base: position 3,072 of record BJBW01004354.1, read on the forward strand.
TGCTTCATGCCACCATAACCAAGACAAACTCCTTCTCTGTAGTCCATGGCTTTCTGACCCAAGCCTAAAATAGCAATGTGGTCATTTATGCAGTCTCAAGATACAATAAACTAGATGTGCAGTCTTAGTCTGTTGTAGATCAGCTGAATACTCCAGTACAGCAATAAATTCTACCTCTATCTTTAAAAGACTACATATCTTGAAATTTCTAATGCCCACCTTATGCTTTGGATCCAACTAAAGGCTGCAAGTCCTTGTTTGCAACAGAAAGAAAATTAATTTTACCTTACCTTTTGGACATAAAACATGACAGTTTGATCATCCCTCTCACCTATACTTCAGGATGATATCTGGTGTACAGGAAATTAACTAAACCATGTGATCTTCCCAATTATTCTGTCTTATTTCTGCTTTATTAAAAGTAGTGCAACACTGGGCATGGAGGAAACAGGGTCCCCACAATTGAGGATTTAAACTGCTGCAACTATAACAATGAGCAGAAGGGAAATCCACAACTGAAAGGCAGTAGGCTTTTTCCTAAAAATACCATGTGCAATATCTGCAGCCTTTAAGAATCTTTGAGAGCCATGCAAATATCTAACATACCACACTTTCTTCTCCATTTCAAAAACTGAAAGAATAAGGATTTGATGAGTGCAAGAAAAAGCCAATGATAGAAGTAACAATGCATTCTTCATTACAGTCTGGGTTTGCTATCAGGTTTACCATAGTTTCCATAGAAAAGTGACACACAAATTGTAGGTATGCTGCAACCTATAAACACAGAATAACTTCTTTGTATTGGAATCAATCAAAATCTGGGCTGTGTAGTTATACAATGTATACATAAGGACTATACAATACATCACACCTTAAGTTTTTGTGTGCAAAAGTAACATGGGGATCCCATACTAAGCTAAAAAAAACCCATGGAGAATGCATAAAGATAATTCAAGGAAAATCAGTGCACAAATAAGAAAATTTGAAGTTAAGCACAGAAAAGAAAAGCTGAATTTTAAGACCAGAAAAAAACAAAAAGCCTATTTTTAGTGGTTTTAGTTCACTAGTTTTATATAGTCATGCAGTCTCAATCTAAAAAACATAAGGGAGCACCTGCATTGCTATTAAAGAATTTGTGTTTTCAAGTGTTCTCTTCCTTCTTTACTGAACTTGAGAGATGTCCTGAAGATCACAGCAGTGCTCCAGTCACCTTAAAATAAAATAAAACCCACTACACCATAACTAAATTCAATAGCAAAAGTTTGTATCTTGTATTTCTGCTGTAAATAAGAGATTAGGGTTGGCTCTTTTGACAGGCATCACACTACTTAAAATATTTCAAAGTACCAACGTGAATCCAATGGCAATGCAATTTAAAGACACAGAGATTTCAGGGAAAGATCTGGACGGTAGGTTCCACAATGATTCAAAACAACTTGGGAGCTAAAGAAAGCTTTGATAAAGTTCTCAACATCTCTTGTCCTCCAGCTTCACATGTACAATGTGCTACACTTTACACAAAGTAGAAGCCCACAACAGCAATCCTGCAATTACACTGGCCATTAGTGACAAAGGCAACTTAAACTTAAAAAGCCACTCAAGAAAAACAAATTCAGCCTGAAGAATCTGTAGGTGCATATTATTTAAGAAAATCTGTGACAGGTACCTACCTGGTAAAGAAGAGGTCTGTCCCAGAAATATTTTCTGAAGACCTTAATGTCTGACTCCAGCAAGTGCTGAGCGGTGTGGCTAAATGTCAGCGTCAGAGCTCCTGATGAATGAACAAACTGCATGCACGCACCCTCGCTGATCTCCACTCTTGAAATGTCAAGTGAGTGACCGCCCTGAAAACTGGAACAACACACTCTTTAAGCCAAAGCAGATTCTCTGCACACAGGTAGAATGAATAGCCGCAGAGAATGTCCTGCTCACTTTCACCACGGCCCGTTGGGATCCCAATGCACCCGCTGCAAAAACCAGAGGTAGAAAATCTGAAACATCCACCGAAAACACAGCTGGGCAAACAAATACTTACCAATGACTCCATTCAGGTCTCAGAACACATAGCTACTTCTAGCCATCAGCGGAGGAAAAAAACGTCAGCTCTACGTGGTTACTCACTAGTAAAATAAGTCAGAAAGAGCAAGCCATGACAATACCTATTTCTCCTAATTGCTGTAAATTAGCAATAGTACCTCTTCCTGTTAATGTTGCCATATATAGCAGTAGGACATGACTGGCAGCTAGCAGGTTTGTTATCCCACGACAGTGAAAAACAGAAAGTATCTCAAGGGAATACAGCATTGTTTGGAAGTTACAAACAAATGAGGCACTCATAACACAATGTACTGTGCCAGTGTTGTAAGTATTATTTTTTTTCAAACTGAAGTACAGATAAGTCTTACATAAACTATAGGCTGCATGAAGCCAGAACTGAAAGAGTCACATACCAAAACAAAAATGTAACCCAATTATTGAGAATTTCTATTTGAAAAGAAAAGCCAAAGTAAGAACGGGTGTCTGATGCTGAACATTTGGTACTCCAAGACACACACACACAAGCCATCCAGCTCCTCAGGTCCATGCCAGAAAGCATTTGTCCTTTAAGTCATTTGTCAGTGTGACAGCACTCCAACAAAACAGAGCTACAGCTGCAGCACTGGCTTTGTTGCTGACTCTTCCTTATTCACTCAAACCTGAGGTTTACAAAGGTCACAAAGTCTGGTGATGTTTTATGAAAGTCAGGTCCTGTGGTTCTGTTTATATCTAAATATTTGTCTCTTTATAAGGGTTGATTTGCTGGTAATGTGTTGGGTGTCATAGTGCTGGGAGAGGTACGTGATAGTACAACTGGTTCTCTGTCACTTATTTGACTATCAACTGACTTGCAAATGTAATGAAGGATGCAAATCACAACTCCTTTAATTGTAAATACAAGTTTACCACTTAAAATGACAAAAAAACCCAACAGAAACCAAAACACAAAATAGGCAACTCTGGAGAAAAACAACAGTACTCCCCAGACCCCTTGAATGAACAGGAGTTTTTCAGAGGAAGCAAGGAACTCTTATACTCACTTTGTGAATACCTCAACAAGTTTGGAGTGCCCGTTTTGTAAAGCCAAATCCAACGGTGTTGCTCCATCCTCATTAGGTAATGCTAATGCTGATGACCCTCCAGGCTGGGCTGCTAAGAACTGAGAAAGCTTAACCAAGCCCAATTTCATCACAAGATGGAGAAGAGTTTCTTTATGTTTAGGCTCTGAAAAAACACAGCAAACAGAAAAAGAAAAAAAAGCATCAGTAGCAAACCCTCAGCATTTTATTTGCTAGGAAACATCAAAACAAATTTCTTCTCATCTGCAGAAATACCACAGTTCAGGTTCAGACCTATAAAGGCACCTTGGCAAAATCTGTCTTCCACTGAAATCAACAGTGAGATACTTAACTGCATCTGTGAACTGAACTAGGATAACCAAACATCATCTAATTTCAGCAAATAAAATAGTTTGAATTAGATAATCTCGGTATTTCTCTTTCTTTGTGTATAGTACAGTACTGAGATGCTGCAATATACTGCAGAAGATAGGTAAGAGGCAATTTTCCAGCTGCTTTGAATTACCTCAGCAACACAAACCATCTGGCAGCACAGCCAAATATCTAAATTTAAAATAAATTATTATTTTCTTTTAAATATTTTTTTTAAAGGGTGTGTTTTTTCAAGGCAGGCTGCTTATCAGCAATGTTAAGAGATGCTTAGCAGCACAGCAAGCCATAAGCTAATATATATGTGGGTAAAATACACAGGATAATTCTTGTGTCTCTCCTCTCAGAAATATGATCTCACCTGCCAATACTTCCTCACCACTTTTTAACACAAAATCATCAAACTCAATGGGATGAAGCTTAAAATAAAAGAGTACACAATGATGACTTAGTCACTAGATGCAGATTCTCCACTGAAGCACTTCCCTGGCCTTTATTCAAAGAAGGGTTTATCTGTCTACATACATTCTCAAGAACAAAGCCCCTGCAATGTAAAGGCAATAAATAAAGTTCAGCTCAAGTGCCACTCAGCCTGTTCCTTATACTGATATTTTGGTAGGAAGTTAAATAAAAGGGTACTATCAAAAGGGTCAAGTATTTAAAGGGCAGTTACTCTACAGCTCTCAAAGCAACTGGCTGAAATCTATTAGCTTTCCAGTGATTTATAAAATTCCATTGAAATTTATCATCCTGATTCATCAGACTCTTCCTTCCCTGTTATCCACCCAGTTACTCTATGTTGCAGTGGCAAAGGTGATGCTTCTGAAGCTTATATAAATAAGTGCACACGTTTGGTAAACAACAGAGTTAAAATCAACAGCAAACTGTTGTCAAATTTTCTCTCTGCATCCGCATTTACAACATAAAACCATCTGATGGAAAGCAAAAATTTTGGCAGTTATGTAGCCCAAAAGCTATTAAACATGTTCAGAACTTATGCATTGAGCAAAGGTATCATGTAGTTACACGCACATACAGCAGCTCATAGTTGACCCCAATTCAGTTTAAGTACTCCCTGGAGAAGTGTGGGGAATATTTATTTTACATAATATATTTACAATAAATTAAATAATAATAACAAAAAACCAAAAAACAACCTCAAAACCTTGAAGAGGTCTCTAGTACACCGATTGCCTTAAGGCAGGATCAGCTCAACCTAAGTCACTCCTGACAGATGGTTGTCTCATCTCTTCTAAACTCTTTCCAACAGTGAGAGAGTTTCATAAGCTCCGTAGGCAATCTACAAAAGAGGTAATTTTATCTTCACAGTGACTTGAAATACCTAACCTAGCTTAACCTAGCTCACCCTTTCTCAATACAATCCTGATGCTTCTTGATCCACCCAAAATAGGCAGGAAAAACACCTCATTCCTTTCCCTTTGCAGCTTCCTTTTACATAATTGAAAGCTGCAGTCATGTCTCAGCTAAGTACATCCTCTCTGGACATCTTAATAGAAGAGTTGCCTTCTGCAAAGCTGGACTTTTTGGAATGCCCTCTCAGAGCAGGGGGGACCAAAATCATCAGTCTCCTTCGAAAAAGTTTGACCTGAAGTGTTACAATATTATTTGGGGAAAAAAAAAAAAGGCAAAAAACCCCTAACAACTTTATCTCCCCATCTCATAAAGTCAGAATGGCAAGGAACCTAAGGAACTTGCTCCAACAGTCCACAGGGAAAATTACTGCAGGACCTCCACTCATTTTCAGTTTTTGTTATGAATATTTGGTGGCAACCCATCCAGATTTTTTACCTTTCCATTTCAAGTGGAATCAAAACTTTCAGATAGAGTCAAATCACAGAAAACCAGGCCAAGCTTCCTTCAATAAATGAAATAAATTCCAGACATCAGCATAAAAGGGAGCTTCAGGACACAGACTCTAGCACTGTAACATCCAGCAAACTTGCAAGTACAATCTGAAACCTTTATTTCACTGCAGTTCTAACAGAAGCAGGCAGACTAAGAAGATGCAGAGGACACACATATAAAATTTCACATCGTTATTTAGAAAAAAAAAATCATCTTCAAACTTCCCTCTTACTTGTGTCTGGCCACACATAGAATCACAGAATTGTCTAGGCTGGAAGGGACCTTTCACATCATCTATCCAACCATCAACCTAATACCGACAAAAACCATCATTACACCATATCTCTAAGCATATATATGATCTGGTGCATTATCCTGCCCATGCAACCCTTATTTTCTCCCCATGTTTTGGGCAACAAAATTGCTTTTTGGTCTCCTTATTTCAAATTCTAGACAAAAAAATATGTCCAGCTGGACACAGGATTTGCTGCGAGATCCTAGGCCACAGAAGAAAGTATTGAACTATGGGGTTTTTTTCCTAAAAGGTCTGCCAAATATTTTTCATAGCAGTATTTGGAGACAATGCTTGTTGTTGCATTACAGTTATCAACATTAATCATTAATGGTATGAATTATACTGTTTACATATCTATTAAGTGAGATGGCATATATGTTTCACAGTTTTCACAAAGTACATGCAACCTTTAAGTCCACTGAATCCATCCCAAGCATTTGCAGAACTCCTTTGCTAAACAGCAATATGGAACCACAGAATGGCTTAGGTCAGAAGGAACCATTAAAGATCAGCTAGTCCAACCCTTCCTGCCATGGGCAGGGACATCTTTCATGAGATCAGCTTGATCAAAGCCCCATCCAACCTGACTTTGAAAACTTCCAGTAATGGGACATCCACAACTTCTGGCAACCTGTTCCAATGTCACATCACCTTCATCATACAAAATTTCTTCCTTATATCCAATCTAAATATAACCTCTTTCAGTTTAAAACCGCTGCCCCTTTTTTCTGTTGCTACAGGCCCTGATAAAAAGTCTTTGTATTTCTCATAGGCCCTCTTTAAGTATTGAAAGGCTGTAGTAAGGTGTCCCCAGAGTCTTCTCTTCTCCAGGCTCACAGGAGAGGTGGCCCAGCCCTCTGGTAATTTTCACAGCCTTCTTCTGGAGGTCTTCAACATGTCCATGTCTTTCCTGTGCTCAAAACCCCAGAAATGGTTGGTGCAGCCTCACATGAGCAAAACCCACTAGTGACTGAGTATCTGGCACAAGTATACCCATAGGGAATACAGAGGCATAAGGATCTGACTCCAACCCACAGCTGCAAAACCCAACCAAGCACTACTTATGAAACACCTTGGTCTGCATGGATCAGAGACCTTCTTCTATGGAGGAACATTTACATTTAGAAGGGCTTAGGCTTCCCAAAATATGTCCAGAATCAATGGAAATGATGGCTGATGTGCTGTTTCAAAAATGGAAGACCTCAGTTCAACTTCTTCCTCAGCCAGGTAGGAGTTGAATCCATACATATCTTCCTTCAGCTTCCCCTGATCCCTCATCTGGTGGGAGCATGCCCAGTCCCCTCCACTGATGAGTTATTGAAAACAGTTCATAGTGCAGAAGGAAGCCCAAGGGATGCGGAGCAGAAGACCAAGAAAGCAGTTAACCAACTACAAAGCAAAAATCAGCTGGGAGAACTTTCTGCTGTTTGGACATGGCTGCATTTCTCATTGTACCGTAATCAGATATGAAGAATGATGCTGGGAGCCCAGATGTTTCACTTGCTCAGAGAATGTCCTCACCACTCAGACACGGTATGAAAATGTGTGCCAGTATCTTCCCTTTCCACAGCTATGTTTCTTAATCAAGATTGATAACATCATCATCCATGCTTTGCATTGACTCCAGTGCTATTTATGTACTTCACAGAGTCTCCCCCCACAAGGACTTTAGCAGACTCAAGGCTAAGCCACCAGTCTGAACCCCAGCACTGCCTTTTCTGGTGTGTTTATATGTACACCAGGGAATGCTATGGTCCAACACATGGCCCCAGAATTAACATTATGCACTTCCAGGTTAAAATATTCACTAAAAATTGAGCTTTCACAATTGCTCCTTGGTCTGGAGTACTTAAATTCTGCTAACATGCCCCTTTAGAGATCAAAGAGAGTTCTTTGCATCTTTCCAAATGGACAATTTTTTCTATACATGGTGTTAATAAACAGCCAGAACATAAATCCATGTAATTAAAACACACACAACAAATGTACCAACCAGTATTAAGCACATCAAGCATCTGACTAGATAATAACCACAACCCAACTCTCAGATTCAGAACACAGAACAAAAAGGCAAATTGTATTCAGAACTCCATCCTCTGATTAAAACTTTGGCCTGGGGCCACTGGGTTTCAATGTATATTGTAACACTGTAAAAAAGCCAGATAAAATTGCTCTGAGCAAGATAAGATTAGGACTTTCCCGCACAGCAGAAAGGGAGGCCTTAGGAAGACTTCCCTAATGAGGGATAGTCTGCTCCAACATTGCAGCAAAAAAGCTACTTCTCTGGCAGCCAAATCTTGAAAACAATGCCGCATGAATAAGTCTGCTACAAAAGAACCTAGTTTTAAAAATAACTAATAAACAGCAATTAATCTTTGTGGTCTTAAAACACCTCCTACAATAATAACTTCTATTATCTGACCACAAATATTCTGGTAACTAATTTTTATCTGCCCAACCTAACAACCTTCATCTAACCTTAATCTAAATTTGTACATGGCTAGCTTGAACGCACATGGCAGCAGAACCACTCGCAGCTCCACCGTCTGTTTTCACCCCTGATGCACTTCAAAACAGCACTCTCATTTCTCCCCATCCTTCACCTTTACAGACTGTGTGTTTGCTAGGCTACTCTCCTGTTACTTGTCCCACCTGGCTTGCCCAGGAGTAAGCAGAACCTGATGACATAAAGCAATTACTAATAGCTTCCTGATACCAAAATCTGAAATACAAATTGTAAAGTCGGAAGGATAAATGGAAAGGTAAATGTGTTCTTTCAATACAAAGAAAGAATTTTTCATCACAAGGATGGTCAAACACTGGGATGGATTACCCAGAGAGGTTACAAACTGTCCGTCCTTGGAGATGCTCAAAACCTGACTTTGCTTTGAGCAACCTGATCCAGCTTTGAAGCTTGCCCTGCTCCATGTGCAGGGTAGGAACAGGCTGCCTCCAAGAACCCTTTCCATCCAAGTTCTGCTGTGTATTACAGGTCTATTCCAGGACCAGCAAAATCAAAGTGAAAAAAATGAAAAAGACATGATGACAGATAATAAGCTTTTAAAATAGACCCACCTAAAAACCAAAGATTTGCACTATAAAAAAGGTGAATTTCTGAAACAACTGGGTAACTGGGGTTTAGCATTTTTTTTCTTAAGAACAATTCTACTTTCAGTTCTCATTCACCAGCTCTTCTTGTAACTCTTCACTGTGACAGAATCAATGTCATTCTCCCACACTTTTCACATTTTTTTCCCCCTAACCTTGAGGAAGATCTCAGGTGTGGCAAAATGGGGGCCAGAAGAAGCAAACAAAAAAAAATGACATAAAGAAAACCATACAGAATTAAAAAAACCCACCCATGTTGTGGAAAAAAATGACATAATACAGTCAAGTGCATTCAGTAGCAAACAGGAAGAAATAAGGCAAAAATGAAAACACAAGGCTTCTTCAACTTATTCTTATTTAAATGGTATAAATTAACATTAAATGGTATAAAATGCCATTTTCCATCAAGACATATAATCAACAATTCCTAAGATTTGAAAGATACACCGCTGGCTGATTCACACAGCCAGGAAGGCAGGTGGTACTGTAAAAGATATGGACTATCAGGATGTTGTTTTGCATTGCATCCCCAGCCAAAACACTTTGAGTTACACAAAGCTGAGCCAAACACAGTCTGTTTTAAACATTAAATAAATCCTTTTGTTCTTCCTTGCACCTGAATCCCTTCCTATGTCCAAAACAATAAACTAAAAACAAATATTTCTCTCTGACAGAAATGACTAAGCCCTTTCTGGGCTATGAATCTCATTCATTTCCTGGAAGGAGACTAAAAACCTCAAGACTTGTGACTTGAAAAGCAGGAGGAGACATCAGAACTGGCTGACAAATACCAGTTTTTCCTGGCTTCATACTTTTATGCATTACTGTTCGTTTTTTCATTTTTCCGTTAGGTATGAGATTGTTTATAAAGCTGTCTTCAGTGTACCCTGCTGCTGCACAAACACACTCAAGTAGTTTTGTGACTACATGGTAGCCACCATGCACAAAGTCAGGTACATAACAGCCCATCTAAGAGCAGAGTTGCAGTGGCACTGCCCCTTTCCCCTTACCCAGTATCTGGAAATCTTCCTTTTCTTTAATTAGTGCCCCTATTCATCCTACCTTTATCAACTAACACCTGCAGGCTGGCATCAATGATAAGGAAGAAAAGGAGGAGATGGGGGAATGTTAAGTTCCATCACAAAGATGGTCTTTAAGGAGTCTTGCCCTAGCAGTTTTAGCAGCAGGACGGTTGGAGAAAGCTCACATCCACCAGCCCCACGTGGTGAAGGTGAGCATGGTGCCACCACCTGCACCATCAGGTGAATTTTCAATTGACTTTACTGCTTGGGTGACCCCAACGAAAATGCAAAACACTACAAGAGACAGCTTCTGTTAGCAGAGGGATATTCCTCATTCATTTGTATTGCAGCCAAACACTCCCTCAAGCTGTTTGGTCTAAGACACTTGTTCATTTAGCACCATCAAAAGGGACACCCTCTCGCAGAAGCAGAGAAAGGCTCTCCAGCCAGCACTGACCCAAGATTGGGGTCCAGGTCATAGCTTCATACCTGGTCTCTCCAGCAGCAGAGCGGGCTCCTAAGCACCACTACTTTGATGTTCCCTTAAATAGTAAACTTAATCTCTTGTATCTCTGTCCTGGGTTGAGCAACACAGGACTAACTTTTCTTCTAATGTTGGGGGCAACTGCACTTCTAGAAGACTCTAGTGCCTGAATTCATGAAAATATTTACTTTATAGCCAGCTAGGCTATAGGTGGTTTTGAGCCTTGCCAGGTGCAGGGATAAGGAGGAGCAAAGCCTAATCGTTTGACCCAGGCTGGTCAACAGGATTATTTCATACCATGGACGTCACATTTAACATAAATTAGAAGAATCTGCTGCTTAGGTCTCTCTCCCTTGATGGTGGCAGGTCCAGAGAACTCCTTGTCCCAGTGCTGGACCCCGGATGCCTCCCCTTCCTCCTGAAGGGGGCTCGCAGAGTCTGACATTTGCTGTCCACTGCTGGAAGTGCACAGCTCCCTACTGATAGAATAGGACAAGTAATACTGGTTCTTTAGTATTATTGTTAATTAATTAGTCTTACTCTATTAAATTTATTTGTATTTCAACCTCCATGTTTCTTTGTGTTCCCCAATTCCCCTTTCTGGGAATGGGCTAAAAGACAATAAATTGTAATGGGTTTTCTTAAAACATTACAATCTGTTACAGTACTTGCTCTACTGTCACCCTGTGTACCACCATCTCTTCCTAGTGCTTGGGGCTTTTCCCAAAGAGCTCCTTCATGGTCAGGGGGATCTCAAACACCTCCTCTCTGCTAGCATTGCCATTGACCAGGAGATAAGGATCATATACTGTCTGGGGGACCCGCAGGCTGAAGCATGCTTGCCAATAGCTTGCCTCATGACGCAGTTTTCTTGGCCAGTCACAAGTTTCCTGGTCAGGCACAGGAAGACACCCCTCCGCTTCCCAATGCCCAGGCTAGCATCCTCCTCCCTCCACCCCTGCAGTTTCCAAGGGGGCAAACTCCTATAGGGTGAAATATTTGCCTCTAAACTGTCTGACCAAAAAAAAAAAAAAATTACCTCTCCTCACAAATCTCACCAGATCTAGAAATATTTATCCACTGTTCACAATGTTTTCCTAATTCCATGAAGGAGAAAAGGCATTTTTCCCCCCTTTCCCCTCCCTTCTGCAGGAAAAAAAGAAATCTAAAATTCCAACTGAGGAAAAGACACAGACAGAATTTTCTGCAATGAGTCCAGAAATATCAGCCAGGTGTGAACTAGTACAGCTTAGCAGGAATGTGTTTAACACCAAATGGAAACAGTAATAGGATTTACAAAGAAAAGGGCAGAGAAAGGGCAATAAAGTAAAAAATGCCACAGAAAATGGAAAAGTATTGCCCAAAGGCAGATTGTAAAGCAGCGAGGCTAGGTACTTCAGTTCACTCCGCAAGACCTATTCCTAGAAAACAATTATGAAATCAAATGGAAATTCTCCTTCTCCATGAAAGGGAATTAACAAGTATAGACACAGTTCCCTTCCTTATAATCCACAATTAATTTTCATAATTCAGGCTGTAATTTAATAATTTCTACCAATAGCCTTAAACCTATATGAGCACTCTCCCTCTTGAAAATAACTGTAAATAGTGGCAAAGCCAGCAGCAGCTGTTCTTCCTTGATTATCAGCACAATTAAGTCACTCAGACAACCTGAACTCACACTCCCAGCAATGCCCTTAAAACATCCAGACACTAAGATGCTCTCAGCCTCCTGTATGTAAGGCAGGTTCCTTGCAAGGTCCACACTCCTGTGCTCCTGCTCCCCCTCTGACAGCCAAGGGACATAAGTCTGAGCGTGTCAAGGACAAAAAGTTGCAGTGAAGATGCTGAACCTGGGTCTGATGGTCCTTGGGAGCTGCCAGTCCTAAAAGACTGCCCTGATGGTACTAAGAGCAGGAAAGTTACTTGGAAGCATTTTTCTCATCCAAATTAAACCACTTCATCTTTCTTTCTTCTGCTTTTGGGGTGGGTTTTTTTTTTGTAAACTGAAAAAATGTGGGAAGATTCTCTTTTTCTTTTTTGTATCTGAGCAACTCTAACAAGTTATTTCACCTAATATTTAATATTGATTATCTCCCTAAATTGAACAACCTAGTTTTCAGAAGTTTTCCATAAATCAAATAAATGTATGAAGGTAAAATCAACAAGAAAATTGGCTTCTCCCTCTCCCTTTTCCTTACCCCTCCTTCCTGTTTCTTCAAACCCACCAACAATTAGATCTCTAAGCATAGCACTTCTGCTGGTCCCCAATTTCCTCTAGTAGCAAACTGCTTGTGGGCCAGGTGATCTCAACATCTGACCAGTTTGTGCGAGTGAGGAGCTACTGATGCAGTTGTCACACAGGCACAAGTGAAGATTACCTAAAGGTTTGTGCTTTTGTTTTTCCTTTTGTTGAATTTTAAATAATGTAGCTAACAAGTCCTGACCTGTGCAACTCCACTAAATTCCTGAATTATTTGCAATGCTTGCTAGACAATCCAGGCTCTCTCTTCATCTAATCCTTTTTATGCCTTATAAAAGGAATATAAACACTTTTTCCAAATAACAAAACTCCAATGAATAGATTATTCTTCTATCTTTCCATCAACCCATATGCCTCTAAATCCTCACAAAAATGAATGAGTCCAAAACCACCAGATGGTGCAATAATTTTCTCCAGTGATGTGTTGCTCAAAAGTTATTTTTTCCAATAAAAATAGTCCAGAAGCTCTGAAAAGTGACAGAATCTCACAAGCATGAGGTTCTAACTAATGATGGATGATAGCACCCACATGTTTCACAACCCTGCTACTAAAAAGAACATCCTGACACTGTCAAGACATGGAGTTGCAGGAACAGCAGGTAGGGAAAGAAGGTCTCATATTTTTTCTGAATCTTCATAAATTCCTTGTTTCTCATTCATTTTTATCTTCTGAAGACAGGGGAGAAAATAGTGTGCTGGGACAACCCTTGATCACCCCATGGTGGAAGACAAAGAACGCTGTTCTGCTCTTCTCACCTGTGTTGAGATCTGAAGCCCTCCTGACCCAGTCCATCCACCTCTCCCTCCCTCTCCTTCCCCTACACTCACAGTGCAACCCTCGACTGTGCCTGGCCTCTTGGATTTTGGGGATAAAAACACAGTGATGGGGACAGCACAAGGAAGCAACATGAGTAAGTTCTTCTAGGGAAAGGAGAATATGGCCATAAGAATATGGCCAAAACTATACTTCCAGCAAGAAGGATACAGGAAAAAGAAAGGGGGAGCCAAAGAATACAAACTGCTTAAGAGGATACCAAATGGATGTCAGGCCCAGCCCAAGCCTGGACCTCAGAGAGAGACAAAGGGAATGACTGACCTTCCTTGGGCTGAAGGAGAAGATGTCTGTAAAGCTTTGGGAGCCACCCACTCAACAAGGGTGTCCAGTAAGCACTGCCAAGGCAGGACTGCACTGAGAACTCCTCACTGTCCATAAGCATCATAACAAAGCCCCAGGAATTGTGATCAGCTTTTGTCTTATTCAGGATCAAGGGGAAAGACCCAAGCTTCATGTAAGAGCAATGACTGGGGTACAAGGGGAGATGTCACCCCTCCAGTGCAACAGCGCCCATGAGGCAACCGCTAATGCAGCATGTTCAAGACATGCTCATCTAACATGTCAAACATTCACAGAGGCTTTGTATAGTGACTGGAGCACACATTCTTGCTTCCTCAGATGTATTTGAATTTTGTTTATGTATAATATTTAAATCTGAAAAGCAAAGAAAGTATGAAAAAGACATTGAAACAAAAACCATTCAAGTCCTGTAAAAGTCTCACGAGGGCAACATATTCTTTTTCCATATAAATGTTGCAGTACACCTGAAAGTTAATAATTAGCATAATTAAAAATGAAAGAATTTTGCTATTTAGCTAGCAGCTGCCCTGGCAGAGCTTAATCTGGTACCAACTAAGCTGATCTCCAATCCTCCAAATCCACAACATAGCCAGCATTAACATCCCCGTGTTTCAAGCAAGCAGGTGCCCAGTTGGTTTTGCCCCAGAATCTCTCAGTACCACCAGTATCCTGCTGATGCTTCTGGGTTTTGATGAAAAGCTTGGCCAAGCCTGTGAACAAAACTACAGCTGATTTCTTCAGGCGTTGAATCCAGGTTTTCATTGCTAAGATCCAAGAGCTGTTCCAGCAGTTGAGTAATGTGAACAAATATTTACTACACACTAAAATGAGACATGTAAAGGCATTTTTTTCTTCCCCATCTCCTGTCTAGCCAATATTTGAATGCGACTTGGTATTTGTTTTTACATCTTTTGAAAGAACTGCTTACAACAGACAGACAAAAATCATCCTTCTCCTGAAGAAGGCAGTAGAAGATTTCAAGCTATCTGTCATTAAGGATTAGAAAGATTTAAGATAGGAAAAAAGCCCTCACCCAATGAAATGGGCTAAGTGCTCTGCTTTTACTTGCCAAAAGCTTGCATGAATCTCTTGTTCAGTTTGGCTCATATGGAAACTGCCTGTCCTCCAATATTTAGCAATTTGAAGTACTAAAAGGAAAACAGCCAAAAGTACCAAATTTTCAATGAAAAACATGTGAAGCCATCAAGTTTAATGTTGTTTCCAACCTCAGCTATAAATCACCTGGGTCTGCAAAAAAAGTTATGCTCTTCAGCAAAATCTAACTATAGTTTTCTGTTTGCAATGAAACCTGAAACCAGGAAAAATTCACCTGATTTTGTTACAAAGTTTTTCAATAGCATATCCTAATGTAAAGTTTCATATATATTTTCATCCCACTTCCTCTATAATAAAAAAAAATCACAAAGCTTGTTTAATGATATCTTCCCAAATAACAATCATAGTCATAAATAAAGCATAAAGCCTGACAGAACCGTGATAATAGTTATGTTTACTCTGTACATCAGAATACCTACAATAGCACATTCTTCTCTTTTGTGACCATCTCCTTTTTGTCTGCAAAATTAAAATATCTCACTTGGTTGGAATCATTGCAGCAATACCTCCCTGCTACAATTCTTGCTTTTTTTAAACAGACAGCTCTTGAATCTTGCAAAGGCAGAGTCTATTTATAAATAAAGAATTGTATTCACAGTGAGTCAAGGCATAAAAATCTTCTGGAAAGACTGAGTTACAATAGCCATTATTATCCTTTTAAAACCTATGGGCACAAACCAAATGTCTGATTACCTCTCTTATACTTGAACAATTTTTCATCTTAACCACAAAATAAAGCACAAGGTTGAGAACTTGGGTTGAAACGGTTAGGTACTCTGCTCCAAACTGTGCACCAAACCACTGTTAAAAGCTTTCCAACTTAAAATAAAACCTTACCACCTTCTGAGCAGCTTCCAAGGATGTTCCAGGTCGATGGCAATTCTTCATGGGCAACAGCCATCATCAAATCATTATCCAGGGAGTGCAGATCTTTTATCCTTAGCCCAAACTTATCCAGCAGCATCTTGTGACTAGCAGCAGTGACACATTCTGCGTGATCGACCAGAAAGCGAGACAACTTGCAAGACAGATTCTCTCTGTAAGTAACAGGAGAGCTGCCGAGGACCACAGGTGAGTATCCCCTTGTGTACATTAACACAGAGACAGAAACTGCTTCTTGGCATCCATGGCCTGTAATTATAATGTAAATCAATCACTAGCATTACCCTTTTTCAGAAAATACATCAGTTTTTCCTTATTCCTCCCCTGCCTCTAAGAGCTGTCACTACTCATCCAGAATTATTCTGTTCTTCCATCTAATTACATCTATTTGTTGTAAGGCATCAATCAACCATTTCTAGGGATGAACTTGGATTCGACTAGACTGTGAACTGCCAGTCCTTCTAATTATACTGACATAATTAATTGTAGAACCAGTCTTTCTAGATTAAGTTTCTTTAACCACAACAGAAAGAAGAGATAACCACATCTGGACAAAATCACACAAACCAAAGGCCTGAAGATTTTTGGGTATGAATTAAGAAAAATGAGATACTCAAGAAAAGAGTGGCAACATGAACTCTAAGTAACATACCTATTTATTAACACCCATTGTATACCTACCCAATGCCTCCATGTAGGCCAAAACCCAAAAACTTTTAATGAATGCACGCTTCATGATTTTTAGCAGACTTGATTAAATAAATGGCTTAAGTTTCTCTACCCTACAGCTGGGACTCTCGAAGTCTAAGAGAGTTTGTCTCTCAAACTGCTTAAGTACCTCCTCTGCCTCCTTTGTCATCTAAGTGAGGGTGAATGTCTCACTCAAAAGAGACATAAGCTGTACTTCTCATTGGAGAGGTAGCCATGACATACTATGGGTGCAAGCATACCCCTGAGTAACTACAAGTATATATGCAATCTAGTAACTGCAGAAGGAAGTATGCACTTTCCACATCTGCAGTTGTTTTTAAAGTACTCTGCATTCCCTTATGTTTAATTTGGCCACTATGAAACAACACTAACATCAGCAGGCCTATATTTCAACCTCACACTTTATTTTCATCTGTTCATGGCTTCTGTTGGAAACACAAAGAGTATTAAGGGTTGCCTGTAGCCTCCTGTTTTTATTCCTAGCCCAGAAGCAATGATTTCACAGTGTTATTTCAGGCCTCTTAAAAAAAAAAAAAAAAAAAACACACAACAAAAAAACCCACCCAAATGAAAAAAAAACCCAAAACTTTGCTATCCTGGAATAAGCATTGCATTTTCTCCACTTGTACTCCATGACAATGATTACAGTCTTCTGTCATTTTACAGGATCAAAGCAGCCACCATGTAACAGCAGTGAACTTTCCCTTTTTATACTCAGTTATTTTAAGACCCTAAATCTTGTTAGAAACCCTAAAACTTGTTAGAAAACAAGCAATAAAACCAGAACCTATTGCACAGGTACATCATGTCTATAGTCACCCACTCACACAAATGAAAAGGTCACAAAGCGCACAATAAAGGTGACCACCAGGGTTTATGTTACATCCACCATGGGAACAAAGCCAAGGCAGAGAGATGGCAGGGAAGCAACACAAGTTCCCCTTGTTTGCAGCAAGGCACCCCTGGGACAGTTTACCCCATGCCCCTGCTCTGGGTACAGCTTCAGCAGAGCTCCAAGCGTCGCACACCTCCACCACGAGGGCCTTGCAAGCCAGGCTAACTGCTGCACCCAGGGAAGGCTCAGACACAAACATGACTTTTGCAGGCATTAGGAAAGCCAAGGGCGAACAGCTGTGTCGTAGAATTAATTTACATTGAAAATGATACCATCTCTGCAGATTGCACTTTAGTGCTCACACAACTATGTAAGCCCAGTAACATTGTGTGGGCCTGATACTGTGCTGGTCTGGGTTGCTATGAAAGGCAGGATCACTCACTGTCACTCAAACTCAGTCTGGATCCTAGAGGTCATCATTCTGTTTCCTCCATTATAGAGCCATAAAACAGAGTTTTATCTATCTAGTTGTGCCCAGCACTGAAATGGGTGTGGGGTTTAGCAAAGAGATGAAAAATGTAAGCAGGAGTTAACACTCACCTGGAACAATGGACCGAAGAGCATTGTCACTAATGCGCTCAGCAAACATTACGTGCCTCTTTAGGGATCCATCGTAAACAAAGTAAAACTCTGCGTCCTCTGGGAGGTAAATGTCTTTGTCAAATTTTGCATTTATAGTCACCTGTCCCTGAAAAATGAAAGTGCTTTCAGAAGTGCCCAATAAATTTCTTATCTCCAACAAATCCATTGATACCTACTTCACATCGAAGTTTGTTATAACCTTTTCAACTCTACTATACATAGGCTATGATCCAATGACAAATCTGCAGGTTTTTACTTCCACTTACAAAACAACACTGGCTTTATGGTACAAGCAAAGGTGATTTAAAAAACTGCCTTTTAAATAACGTCTTTCAACTGATCCCTTTCATCCTGACCCACACAAATGTAACTCACTTTTATTTCAAATGAATCAGAGTGAGTCAGTGAGCCCAAGCATTTTGCTATTCACAAAAGCAGGCTTTGTGTTAAAAAAATTAAAAATTCAAAACTGCTTGAAATGATCTTAGACTCTGTTTACAAAACAAAAGCACTGATGTAATTCTACAACTGACTATGCTGGTTTCAAAGAATATTAGTTCCCAGATATCTGCCCATGGGTTTCTTTATAGTAAATAGAAAGCAACAAGCCAAGAAAAATCTGTCATACAATAGCTTCAAAAAAGAACAGGAAAGGGATCTGAGAAGCAGCAAACAATAACAAATGTCTGAGGGAGGAAATTTAGATGAAGTTGCATTTCCTTGAAGGGGAGGACAGCATGCTCCACCACAGTCCCTGGCTGCCACAGATGTTCCAAATAAGACAGAATTGCCCCAACATCTGGCAGAAATGGTGTTTTCTGGAAAACATGCTGCAGAAGAACATGTCAGCCATTCACACTTGCAAATGATGCCCTGCCTCTATTCGAAAACAGTACAGCACGATTCCACCGACTCCGTAAACGTGTTTGGTAAAAACCTGCACCAAAGGACAAGATGGCAGCACAGAAATTTCCATGGAAAACAGCAGCTATGCCTCTGCTATCCCAACAAACATCCAGCTCCTTCCCCTGTTCATTAATATGCAAACATACATTTTACTGCAGCAAGACTCTTGCCACCCCCTACACCGTGACAGCTTCGCCTGCCTTCCCCAAGGACTTCTTTCTGGTCACTTGTAACAATGCAAGTCCTGCATTTGTTTTCCTCTTAAACCACAAAAGGTATCTATTGAACGAGGAGTGAAGAGGCTACGGCCAGTTTCAGGCACAAAATCTTCCTTAGATTGTTCCTGTAAGGATAGATGTAAACAACGTAAGAAGCCCAGCGTTGAGAGCAAACATGCCTGTCATCCCCAGAAACTGATAATGCACCTCTTTTTAGTAGCCTGAAGTGCTACTATTTTTTTTCTATTTAGGTTTTATGCTGCTATAACCAGAATTATTTTTATTATTATTTTTTAAGTGTTTTTAAAATCTTTTTATGTTAGTTCTGAACAGCCCCCTTTTTGTCTGCTGAGTGATACTGTGGATGGCTATGGCTGTTTTGGAGAGATAGGAACAGGTTAAGTCCCTGAAGACACTCCAGAGACTGCTCCAGTGGGTGCTTTGCTGACAGCAGCCTGGTGCACAGGAGCACAGCAGAATTTCTTCCACATGGGCACTTGTGGCCATAACTCCCAAACCACCTCTATGCCCTCTGGACCCTTAAGTTTGAGGCAACTACATAGCCAGCCAGATTTCACATTTTCTTTGCACTAATTACATGAAACAAAGGAGATACACTGTGGCAATATTTCTCAATTCACAAGCCTACTCTTGAGGGAAAAAAAAAAAAAAAGAAAGAAAAAAAAATCAAGCTCAAATTGTAGCCATTGGTTTATACTGCTCCTTTTTTAAAAATGTTAACATAGACTCAGTAAGGACGTCGGAACATCTTAAGCTGATCACTCTGCATAATGTACAGACATGAGGGAGAATTTCACAAGTCCTTGTTTTGTAATGGATGAAGGAAAAAAGCAAGAGCAGAAAAGACAGAGTAGAAAGTTCATGTGTGTATGATAAATACAGGTTTTTCATAAGCCACTCCTTACAACCTTCCAGAAGAAAAAATTGCTGGTAATTTAAGCAAAGATTTTACAGAAGGAATGCAAATTGGCAGCTAGCTTGTATCTGGCCAGACAAGATTCATTTGGAAAATCCCACGTGATCCGAAAAGAGGGTTAAAGCCTGTATTACTGGAGAGGAACCAAAGACAACAGAGTGCAATGTCACAGCGGAATACTAAGCTGCATCTTTTTCCATGCTGGATGGTCACCATACCTGGCATCAGTTCCTTCACATCGAACAAACTCCAACCATCATCTCCAGCACTTTCCATTTGCCCATTTGCCATTACATCCATATTGTCTTCAGACATTCTTGTTTCACATTGCTCAATTTCATCATCTTCTTCTCTACTGCCGTTACTAAAACGTGCATCAGTTTGCTGTTCAAGACACCACAAATGCCTTTTGCTCTAGATTCACAGTATGTATTTTCTTCACAACTACTCCTCTCCAAAATACCCTTGGTGCAGTTACGTTATCTCCCCTTCTCACCACCTGAAAATCTTCTACCGTCGCATCCCACTACTGCTGGAGCTCACCTCTACACTTTCATCCCTTCCTGTCCCTCCGTTGCTTTATACAACACTTGTCCCCTCTGGACATGCCCCATGCCAGGCACACAGCTGCCTGCCCTCTCACAGGACACCTCCTCTTCCACCACACACCAGACTTTCTGCCTGCCTCATCCTCTCCTCAGAGCTGCAGCCTTCACCTTGGCTTCAGAGCTACATGTGGCAGAGCCTATCTTAGCCTGTATTTGGAAAGGCATATTTACTGTACTTGTGAGAAACTTTAATACCAAACTCCACGAAGCTTTGATCTTTATAAAGTAAAACACCCCAGCCACCTTTTGGAAAAAACATGAAAAAAAATATCATTTGTGCTAAAGGGAACACCATGGCTGTTCAAAATATATCTAATACTACATAAATGTATGTTTTTGTATGTTTTATGGTTTTTTTATATATAGAGAGATATATATATATAAACAAACCTGAATGTTTAAGTATTTCTTCCTTCAGTCTTCCCTTGGCACAAAATTATATCTATTTAATGCCAGGATTGAATGCAAAGCAATACTTCCAATTAGGGATCTATAAACTGTGGAAAAAACAAAGTGAAACCAGAAAGAAAGATTTCATACTATGTTTGATCAATTCCTTTCCTACATTTGAAAAATTCTTTTTATTTAATTTTAACATAGTTAATATAACTATTAGACAATTTTTCGTGCATGTAGCATATATATAATCTACATCCTTATATATATATATATGCCCTAATAAAAAAAGATGTTGTAATGCAGCTAGACAATATCACAAACAGATGTGACTGATGGAGATGCTTGCTCCCCCAATCCATTTGCACTGCTGGCACAAATGCGTTTATTTGGTAGACCAGTTGTCATGGATTAGGCCGAATTTGCCAATGATGATGACAGATGCTCTCCCTCCATCTCTCCCTACCAGGAGAGGAGGATGAAACATAAAGAGATTTACCAGTTTAGAGGGAACTAAACTACTTTAAAGAAAAATAGATAATAAAATTAAAAGGCAATATATACAATATATACAAAACTGTATCAAGCCCCTAGGATAACATCACCATCAGGCACCAGGGAAGCCTCAGTTTCGACTCAGCAACAAGGGAAATGGAAAGTGCTGGAGATGATGGTTGCAGTTTGTTCGTTGTGAAGGAACTATTTCTGACGCCAGGTATGGTGACCATCAGGCATGCACTGATCGGGATCAAAGGCAGACAAACAGACAGGGTTCTCTCTGGACACCAGCCATTGAAGAAAGAGGGCTGACCCTTTGATCCCTCAGCTTTAATACTGAGCATGGGGCAGATGGGATGGAATCCCGCAGTTGGTCAGGTTTGGGTCACCTGTCCTGTCCACTCCTCCCTGCAGGTTGGATCCCTCTACACTTTCCAGTTTCTGACCCTTCAAAAGGGCAAATAACAAAATTAGCTGACCTTGGTTGCTATAGCCTCTCTGCATAGGTTTCTTGGCATTATTTATAAACATTGGCCTTACCACTCTAAGAGCCAACAGTTTTCTGCACAATATGCAGACAGTTGGACTAGATGATCAGTGTAGGCCCCTTTCAATTGAAATAGACTAGTCTAGTATACTTTGGATTATTATTTTTAAATCTCAGTGTTTGTAAAATGAGCTTCAGAAACTTGTACAAACTGGATCTCTACCAGCTTCTTTGCACATACAAAATAAGCTCACCCAGGCAGAAACTCAGGAGGTGTACATTAGCCCTTTAAGTAAAGGATTTATTTGTTTAGCTTAAATCTAAGGGATAATTTATAACTTTCCATTATACCCATTCCCTGCAGAGGCATTTATTTCCAGACTCCTGCAGACAAGCCCAGCCCAGGGAGCAGGTTGCAGCAGGAGTTACCTGCACAGCTCTTCCATCTGCAGACAAATGAACTGGGAGAATGACAGAAAAGGGAGCAATTCCAGCACCATCCTCCTTCTCCTTTCCGAGCAAGCCACATGGGAAGGAGTAAAACGGGCTGGATCTTGTAATGAGAGTCAGTAACGTATACCTCCATCAAAGCAATACTCCTCTGCTTCACAAGGCTTTCTCGGAGCTTTTTGGGAAATGCTACTCTTTTGTGCTTCTTGGAAGAGCCCACATGCTCAGTCTAGGTTCTCAATCTAAACATACATCCACCATTCAACTATTACAACAGTTAAATAGCGTAGGTAAACAACAGTGAAAAACTTTTCCAGGAGTTCCATGAGGAATTCATAGTCACAGAAAACATTTGTTCAGCACCACTCTCACTACATTTGGTAAGAGCTCTTCTCCACTGCTTCCCACCCCATTTTTCAAAGCACAACCAAAACACCTTCTCAAGTCTGCAAAACACCTCTGGCACTGACCTGTCACTAAAGCATGAAGAGACTAAAATTATGGTTATCAGCATTTAACAACAGGTAATTAAGCCCTAGTTCATGTACCAGTACAAAACAGCAAAACTAACAGAAATAAATTATGGTATATGCACTACCTGAAGTGGGGACACTGTGCTCCTACAGAGCGATGTTCTGAGCTTGTTCCAGACACTGCAGCTGGAAACACATCCCAACTGGCATATTTCTTCTGCATTTGTAAATATAGAGCCAATTTAGGCTTAACACTTATCCTCTAGGTACCAAAACCCAAACTACATAAGTCACACTGGCGCCTCATCTTTGGAAAACCAGCCAAGTGGCCTGAACACAGGGCAACTGCGAGAGCACAGACGACTTTGCCAGGACAGATTCCTGACAATCCACCAGTTCCTAGGTGTCTTTGACACTATTTTTGGAAGTTCATTTTTCTAACAACAGTTCTACCTCTCTCCCACTCTATCCTCTCCCTAACAAGTTTAATTACATCCTCACAAACTTGGAAAAACAGAACAAGTAACGGAGTTACCGGTTCCTTTGTATGTGTAAGTATGCTCAAGCATGCTTTTCAGGGTCTATGTGGACATCAGATAGCTCATTCAACCAAAGCAAGAGGAAGGATGCATCACTTCAGCACCTTAGCAAATAAACACAACCCCTGGTCACAGATGGTTTCTCAGGTAGATGCCGGGAAAGGTCCTTGCCCTCAGGTTCTCACAGTGTTGACTCTGATGGACTTGTAGAGGAAGCAAATTTTAAAGACAAAGGGGACATACTGAGACCAGCCAGCCATTATCTGATTTTTATTAACACCAAGTAACTCAACTCTACCAAACTACTACAGCGACACATGGGAACTGGAGATTCTTCAAACGCTATCCAGGCCTGTAACAGAAGAGAACGTCAGGCAGACACATCAAGACCTCTGACTGCAAAAAGACACCAGAAATTGTACAGAAGAAGAAGAGCATGGGAGAAACCCTCAATTTTTGCCACCAATTTAATGAAAGCCAAGATTATCCTTCCACTCCTTGAAACAAAACCAAAAACAAACAAACAAACAAACAAACCCACAAAAAAGCATACAGGAGGATTGGGGAGAAAAGGCTGCAGCTACTGAGGCATTAAGAGAGACATCAACCCAACTCTCAACACATTAAACCTGTGGCTGAGCAAGTGTTTGGCAGCATTAACCTCTGTGGGATCCACAATGGACAGCACACTTTTTATTATCCATGAAAACATTGCCTTGGCACTGGTGCCAAGAAGGAGATTAGGAAGGTTTGTGTTTTTAACATAGGTCTATGCACCCTTTCAATGTAACCAAATGGGTTTTTGAGATGTATGTTTTCCTTTGGTTTCTCTATGGCACTCAAGGGTTGACCAGGACGGGCATGCAGCAGCAAGTCCCCTGAGCCCCACATCCTGGGTAGGAAGCAGCAAAGACCAGACTCTGCACAGCCTCAGGAGAAGATCTCACACCTCCAACTTGGCTCTGACCCTCTTCTGCATCCCAGTGAGGGACTGGGTCTGGCTCCCTGCAAGGAGAAGAGGGCAGGAGATCTAGCAAATCTCTACAGCTGAGCCACAGCAGCATCCAGGCACATAAGATGGGCCACAAGGGCAACCACAGTACTTGCACCATGCCCAAATCCTACATGGCTGCAAATCACCCCATGCTCTATTAAATAACAGGCCGTTAACCTGAACCAAGCTTCTTCGACTTTGAATCCATTTAGGTAACATCATTCTCTTCCCCAGCAACCTGCCTCAGTAAAACAGGTTCAAGGCAAAAAGACCTTTAGTAGGCTTCCGGATCCAGGCAATCATGCTGGCCAACACTTAAACTTCAGTGATGGTTCCCTGCCCTTGCATACACAGCCTGGATAAATCCCTTTCCCAAGGGAAACCCTTTACCATAACAATAATACATTCTAAAGTACACTTAAAATGCCCTTACCAACCAAATAAGCAATGTAATAGCTTGAGAAATAATGTTTTATCCAGCACTTTCAAGGATATTATCTGTAAATATAATGCTACAAACAGCACCCACATTTGTAGTTACATGTGTGCAGGGATAAAAAAATGCAAGTCCCAACATCTCAAAGTAAATGCGAATTCACTGAATTGCACTGAATTTTTTAGAGTTGGAAGGGACCATAGAGATCATCTAGTCCAACTCCCCCACCGAAGCAGGGGGATTCCCCAGTATTGCTAGCAATAATGGGGCTTTTTTCATCTATGTAAGCTGCCATTAGCATTTAGCATAAACATCTCTTTGCTGCTCAAAAGACTCACTTCAGAAAATCTTTATATTTTAAGGTGATTATTTAAACATATTTTACTTATGTTTAGACAAGATATTTTCGCTGAGCAGCCACACAATTTTAATGACCTTTGCTGCAACTTAGCTGCAACTACAAACTGTCTTACACAAAGGATGCTAAAAAAGCAGTAGGGAAACTGTAAATGAACACAAAACAACTATACTCAAATCATTAATAAAAAGGACAAAGTTATAAACAGGACTTCTAATGTTCAGTGATATTTTTATCATGACCACCACACAGCTCTTTACTACAGACTGTAGTAAACATTGTCATGGACTTGTTTAAGAAATGCTGTGCCCTATTTGAACAGAATGCAATAAGATTTAAGGCTAAACACACAATGAAGCAGCAATTATACACAGGGAAGAAAAGGAGTAAAACTGAAAAACAAAACAGGAGATAATATGAATATTTTTCTATAACCATGAAGCTAATACATCTTAAACAAAAATATGGACTTTTTCCCAATTGAATGACTTAATTATACTAAGTTGTTTCTTCTCTTAGGTTCTTTTCTGTCCAGAGTAACAGAACTAATTCCATGTACAGAGTGGAGACAAGGTATGTGATGATATGATCATATTTAGTACCACACATTGACAAAAAGCCTACTCATAGATTTTTATAGAAATTAAATATGCACATATGATTGCTTTGAGAAAAGCCAGTGCTCTGATGATTTACACAGCAGAGCTCCAAGAATAGCATCCTGAGATGCTATGACATTACTTATTCGCACCAGGTAAAACACCAGCCTTCGGTCTCAGCAGAAGACACTGCCTGCATGCAGGAAACACACCACAGTAGATTCTCCAAGCAACATCACCTTTACACACCAAATATGTAGCTATTTCTTCAGTGTGAGGCAGCTTTATGAGAAATGCAGAGGAAGTGTTTGTACAGACGCATCTGAGCACAATAAGAAGCATCTGCCCCACATTCACTTAAGGTGAGACAGCACAAGGGAAGCCTGGAACTAGCAGCCACGGCAGCTCTCTGCTCTTGTCAGAAGAGTGAGAAGAAAGAGTTCATTGACCACCGGAGTCCCAGAATGTAATCACAGAATCATAGAATGGTTCAAGTTGGAAGAGTTCATCCAGTTCAAACACCTTAGTCACGGGTAGGTCACCTCCCACTAGACCAGGTTGGCTCAAGGCCCCATCCAGCCTGGCCTTGAACACCTCCAGGGATGGGGCATCCACAACTTCTCTAGGCAACCAGTTCCAGTGTCCTACCATCCTAACAGTAAAGAATTTCTTCCTAACATTCTTGTAAATCTCCCCTCTTTCATTTTAAAACCATTATGCCTTAACCTATCACTGCACATCCTGATAAAGAGTCCCTCCCCATCTTTCCTGTAGGCCCCCTTTAGGTACTGAAAGGCTGCTATAAGGTCTCCTCAGAGTCTTCTCCAGGCTTAGCAACCCCAACTGTATCAGCCTGTTCTCAAAGGAGAGGCATTTTTGTGTCCCTCCTCTGGACCTGCTCCAACAGGTCCATGTCCTTCTTGTGTTGGGGGCTCCAGAGGTGGATGCAGTACTCCAGGTGGGATCTCACCAGAGTGGAGTAGAGGGGCAGAATCATCTCCCTTGACCTGATGGCCCAGGATACAGCTGGCTTTCTGAGCTGCAAGTCACATGGCTGACTCATGTTGAGCTTCTCATCAACCAGCATTCCCAAGTCCTGCTCCTCAGGATGCTCTCAATCCATTCTCCATACAGCCTGTATTTGCGCTTGGGACTGCTGTAACCCAAGTGCAGGACCTTGCACCTGGCGTTGTTGAAGGCTTCATGAGGCTTGCATGGGTCCACTTCTCAAGCCTGTCCAGGTCCCTCTGGACGGTATCCCCTCCCTCTAGAGTGTTGACACTAGTTTAACATCATCAAGAAACTTGCTGAGTGTGTATTCAATCCCACTGTACATGATACTGACGAGGATGTTAAACAGCACTGGTGCCAATACTGACCCCTGAGGAATGCCACTTGTCCCTGGTCTCCACTTGGACGTTGAGTCATTGACCGCAACTCTTTGAGTGAGACCAGCCCGCCAGTTCCTTATCAACTGCGTGGTCCATCCATCAAATCCATGTCCCTCCAATTTAGAGACAAGAACATAATACAGGACCATGTCAAACGCTTTGCAGAAGTCCAGAGAGACGATGTCAGCTGCTCTTCCCTTATGCACCAACGCTGTAACCCCATCATAGAAGTCTAACAAATTGTTCAGGCATGATTTGTCCTTAGTGAAAACACATTGGCAGTCATCTGAAGGACACTTCTGGCAAGGACCCAGCACAACTTGAAGAGAAAAGCACTAACAGAAATTTCATTATGAAGACTGATAAGCTGACCTCTTTTACTATGAAATATTAGCAAGTTCATCTCTTTGATTTACATGCAGTGCCTTTTTAAAAGGAAAAATAAGTGTTCAACAGGAGATCAGCATTAAACTTGTGGGTTTTCAGTCAAGAGTATTGCAATACTGCTCCCTCAGTGACAAACTGAAGTACCTCTGCTCTATTGTGAGTTTCCGAAATTGCATACAGTGGCACTTTCCCAAAGCTGATGCCTCAAAATAAGCTACAGTTTCTGCCTACTCACTAGCCTAAACACAGTCTCACTCTCTTCATAGACAGAGACAAAAGAGCAAGTTTGTTGTTGAGAACTGCAAGATATAGACCCAGGAAAATGAATCCAGGAGAATTAAAAGAAAAAAAAAATCAGGCATTTAAAATACTCCTTATTTACTACAAAACCAAATACGGTTCCTCTAAAAAGAGGAAAGCCAGTAACAGGTAATGACATACATGTCTGCAACTCTCCACGCACTGCTAAGTTGCCTCTAAAATTATCTACCTTAAAAAGAAATACATATTAGACATATTGATGTATTTTTCAGCACACTTGCAATATACACAGATGTTTCCCAGGTTCTCATCTTCTACAGCATCATGTTATCACAAAAAACTCACCTCTTCAGTCCTCTTTCTACTGTTGCACCCTCCCAGATAGCCCTGTGCTTTTTGTTTAGCTTTTGTCAGCTCTTCTAGCTCACACTGCTGCAAAGCACCATCCCCAAAAAGATGTCAAGAACAAACACAGCAGGAGTTTGCAGTTCACCCAGGTTGCAAGGGAAGCCTGGCACAATTTTAGGCCACAAACAAAGAGCATGGGTTCTAACAAGGAGGCAGTGTAAAAAGCATAAGGCTGCAATGAAGTTGTCATATAAAGTTTTCATGCTGCGCTGCTGTACCACCATATAGGGTAATGGCAGGACAGAGGAACAGCTAGAGTACTGATGGGGTTAACTCAAAATGGAAAACCAAAATGCACATAAATATAGTATAACTTGAACAACCAGCTATTTCAGAAATATATTATAATGCGAAACCCAGAAGTTCAGACACTTCATACAATCAAAAGTGAGTACATGCAGGAAATCAGCCACCAGCAAGAATCCACCCCAATGCCTCTGCAAATCATAAAGATGATCAGAATGACAAGAATCCACTACTTTCTTCCCCAGCACAGACTGGCAACATTAACCTCTTATTTAAAGGTACAGCTGGAAGCAATACCACTTACACATCACCATGAGCAACACCCAGACACACTAACCTGACCCATGCCAGACCTGGGCACACAATCTCATTTTTGTTGAGTTAGTGAGAGTATTCGACACAGAGCTTAAACCAGCTTTGTGCTTTTCATGCCTGTTGTATGTCAGCAACAGGAAAAGAGACAGTACCTGACCCAGCCTCTGCTGCAGAATTAATCTACCAATGTTTTTAAACAACCTGGACCAGAGAGTAAGTTTATAGCAAAACAGCACTTTGCATCACATGGTCAATATTTTAAGTTGTCACAAGTGGTCTTATATCAGTGTTTGATGCACCATCAAACTGTGACGACAGGTAAAGTGGAGAAAAGTTTTCAGTCTCCCACATGTCAAAGTAATCAATACTTGTGTAGAATGGGATATCTTCTAGTTCCCGAATAGGTAAACAGAAATAAAAATAGCCTGGATGCTCTTATCAGAAAGAAGGAAGTGGGGGTGGAGGTGAGGGGTGGGTAGGAAAAAGAAGAAAAAGATCTTTTCAAGCTTTACACAGTGCCAAAACATGTATTAACATTCTTGCTGGTCTGTCGTTAAAAATATCATTCAGTGTTTTGCTGTCAATGGCAACACAATTTATGTTGGTGCATAAAATCATACAGAGGAATTAAGAAGCTTGGGAATGGGCTATTCACATACACACATCAGAAAACTTCTGAAAGAAGGTGCATTAATAGAGAATTAACATCCTTTCTGACATGTTAACTAAACGAAAGGAGCTAACTTATTTCAATTGACTTGATTTAAAACATATAAATCAGACTACTTGTTATTCTCACGTTCTATGTGCCATCAGGGATCTACTGTTGCAGACACTACACAAAGACATGCAAGCACAAAGTCCCTGCCCAGAAAAATCCCAACATAAGGACTGAACAGAAAAATGAAAGATGGAGGAAAAATAATACACCATGGGAGCAAAAAGTGACCTGACTGCTGATGGACATGCTTTGAAGTACCCACTCTTTTCTTTCCTATCTTTTAAAATGGATCCCATTCTTTCACATTTATTTCCTCAGTCTCATTGTGGCAGTAACTATGCATCCAAACACAGGGCAGACTGTGCAGAGCTTTCTATGTGACCCCATCCAAGCCCACAACAGACCTGACCAGGCTCCCACTGAGGTCAACAGCAAAACGCTCATGATCCCAACCAGGGATGAATCAGGCCAGTGAACACAGCTCCACACATTAGCAGATGCACGCTGGAAACCCAACACACATTTACATTTTAAACTACATTTCGTTTTCGTGTTTTGAAATCACTGTCTAAACAAGGCAGTGGTTTTGTCCTGGTTGGACACAGGCTAGCCTAGGATATAGCCAACCCTACAAGAACAAAGAATGTGAAAGCACAGTATGGGCAAGTCGGGCTAGAAACTGGCTTCTTTCTATAAAGTACTGACTAGAAGAGACTGAACACGTGACAAGAGGAGAAAATTCAAAAGCTGTATTCCACCATGGAAAACTGTCCCTTTACACCTCTCTTCCAACCCCAACTCTTCTTAGTCCGGCATAGAACAACTGGGAAGTCATACCATCTGGCAAGGTAGATGATCAACTACTCACTTTTGGATCAATATGTAAGTCTTCCTGCCATTTCCTCCCCATATCATGCAAAACTACACAGGAATCATGTATCAGTTTCAACTTCAACCAGTTGAAAAACAGAGTAACATCGAGCTATTTCCGTTAATTCTGTTTGCCAATTCTTATGCACATGAAACCCAAGTGTTTGTGAAGAAGGCAGTTACAACTCATTTGTCTCTCTAGCTCTAGATAGGCACACAAATAACATAGTTTAAAAAAAAACATTTGGAATTTCTTCCTGACAAACAAGATGATTCACAACTTCTTAACTGTCTCACCAAGAGTTTTCAGAGTCCCTCTGCCCATGGACCTCTGAACATTTTCCAGCAGATGTGCTCAAATTATTCATACTAGACACACTGCTAGAGTACAAATAAACACCTCTTTATTTAATCACCTTCTGCATGAGCATCAGTGCAGACCTGAAAAGTTCAGAAGCATTCATGATTGTATGAATACCAGTGCACTTTACCATTGTCTTTAGCTGTAGCAACATCAACCAAACAAGCGCACTTTGCAAAACTCTCATCTTTGAGGTAAAAATAGTCCAACTAGAAGCTGCTGACAGAGTATCAAATTAATCCAACTTGTGGATATGCATTAAAATCCTTTTTTCAAATTGAACTTTCTATGACCCTTTGCTTTCTGATCTTTTCAGATCTTTCAAGACTTCAGCTCCTGATCTGAAACTTTTGTCTTTAACTTTCTCCACTATAGAACAGTCATGCGTATTCTGAAACTGGCTTGGAAATAATTTATATGCAAATGGATATGCAAATATCCATTGTGAAACTCTGTAATTGTTTTTTCCCCTTCCATGCTACTGCTGTTGAGTGCAGATGGGACAACAGTACCAGAGCTAATTCAACGGGGCAGCATGAAAGCCAGCCACTGGGCAAGGCAGGATGGCCACTGGCAACAGACTGGACAGAGAACCCCTTGCTTCGTCCCCCAGCCAGTGCCTACTGGTTTATTTCTTTTTTTACTGGATAATGAAATGAGCTTATTTGTGAACTTAAATATTTTAGAATTAATTCTGTTTCACCATGTTTCTCACCCGCAGAAATCCAGGTTGTCAGTCAAAAGTCAGTCCAGGAATTTGCTGGTTCTGTCTGTGCCCCCTGGGTGTGAAGTATGTCCCTTAGTTCACTTTGTCCTCTTTTCCTTAATCTAATACCTTCTATGGACAAGGTACCTGTGAATAAGCAGTTGTGTTTTCAACTGGGTCCCTGGGAATTATGTCAGCTCATCTTTGAGGAACCATAAAATGGCAGATTAAGAAAACCAGTGAAGATGCTAATCAGCCTGGCAGTAGCCCAGGTATTTGCTCAAAAACTCCTTGAGGGAGAGTATATACATTGAAAAAGGTACAAAAGATCAAAAGAACTTCAAAATTGTTACTTAATGATAGAAGACAATAAACCAGCGTGGATCCAAGGGATAATTAACTGAGGTTGTAATATAGAGATGCTTTTTGGAGGAACAAGCTACAGATACATTGCATGTGATAAAAAAGCAACCAGACTGTCTTGCATTTAATTTCCAATTTTGCACTCACATTCTTTCTTAACAGTCAATCTCTTCAGCCAGCAGTTAATGCTGAGGCAGGAGGGAAGCTACATTGCCATCTCAACTTGCTCAGAGCAAGGTCACCTGGAAGGCCAGCCATGGCCACCAAGGTTGCACTCAATCCTCCCCCTTGGCTGCTACCAAGGCTGAACTCCAGTTTGTTGCAACGGTGATGGGAAATGCTGGTGTGGATGGGTCCCAGGTTGGTACGTGCCTATGAACTGGGACATGAATTCAGGACACGCTGCCTAGAGAGCTCCAAACAGCCATTGGCCTTGGTACCTTCCACTTCATCAGGATAAGGTCAAGATGTGGTTCCTCTGGCTCCCATTTATTCTCAGAGGGAAGATGGCTGTGAATGCAGACTTGATACACCTCCCTCTCTCTGCCTCCATCTAAAGTAGCTGCACTTCTTTCTGTGGAACTGTGAATGAGATGGAATGCACCTGCATCCCATGCGATGTGCATCCCCCTGGTGAGACATGCCATGAGTAAGCTGCAATAGAATCAGTTTCCACTTACCAGCAAAGCAAACCAAACTATCACACACAAAAATGTTCTTCAGGCAGACATATTTAATTTCTAACCAGGTTACAGAAGAAGGGATGCTGCCCCATCCTAGAATCCCAGGTTAAGATCTGAGAAACCTGGACTGGAGTGTATTTCACCACGCGTTTCTTACATTTTAGACACGTTGGTGCACTTACATCACTTCCAAGCTTCTTTGTAAATGAAGTAAAACATCTCCTGACTACAAAAAAGCATTATGAGGAACAGTGCACTACAAAGATGACCCGGCACTGACATTGTTACAGTGATGGAAAACATAGGCTCTTAAAATAGAGAGCATTAAGTCATATTACATTGCCCAGAGCATATCACCAACCCAAACAAACAAATAGCTGGACAAGCACAGAACAGACCATGCAAACTCCATAAAGAGCACTAAGAGGAAACATGCTTGACAGAAAAAATAGTCAGAGAAAAGAAACCCTAGAAAATGTGACAGGGTTGGCACTCTGCAGACCCAGGCCTGGCAAAGACCATGACCAAGCTTATCCAAGGTGGGAGTCTCCAGGCACTGAGGTGCTCTGTGTCTGCAAGCAGCCCCATCCCTACCTTCAGCCCTCTCCGACCTTGTCAGAGGAAAAGCCTGCTGAACCCTCACCATTTGCAGGAACACTTCAATACATCAGTATTAAACAGTGGGTAGATAAGCACTCCTCCCTCCTTGGCACCTAACACTTCACAAGAAACAAAACCCAACCCCAAACAAGAACAAACCAGTGGAGGCACTTAAGAGGCAGGGGCTTGGCGTAGCAGAATACAAGTTAATTAAGCTTTGACCTCCAGCACTTTTAGCCAAATCCTGTGGCTGTAGGCAGGAGCATGCGATACCTTTGGAAAGCGCATTCTGAAAATATTAAGTAAGATACAGTACAGGACCAAGTGGAAGTTTTATTTTCCAGGAGATCTTGAGTCTCAAAGCTGGGAGCCCATGTTACTGCCTCATCCCAGAGAATGAATCTCCAAATACTCCTTTGGAAAGACAGAATCAACACATAACCTCCAGCATCGTCTCCTTGGGAGACGAGGCCCCTCTGAACCGCTATGGATATCCTCCATGGCTCAGCATCTCTTTATTTGTCTCTGCTGCTCCCATGGGAAACATTCATCAAGCTCTCAGCACAGAACAATTTACAGACTTCTGAGATCACTTATTTTCTGCTCTTCAGAGTTGCCTACTCCCACGGTATGTTTGCCCAATAGCAGGAAGATATTTCTTTGCCAGTGTCAAAGATCAATGTCAGTGATCAATAACATTTCTTTAAAACAAACATTAAAAAAACCAAACAAAAAACAGTCACCTACCATTAAATAAGAAGGAAGGATTTTCCATGAGAGAGATTTGTTTTTCCACTCCTCAATAGGAGGAACTGCTATACATAAATTCTCTGAAAAGTGCTTCATCAAGTATTTTGCTTTTTCTCTTTCATGGATTGTCTTTTTTTCCATTTACAGTGAAACCAGAGGCTGCCTGAAGACAGCATGGTCATATTCCATATCCTGTGTTTAGCACACTATGTAATTAAAAGACTCAGCTTGCTGCTCTCCTTATAGAAAGGACTTGATAAATACAACTTAATTTTTATCAGCTTTAAAAAGGAAAATTTAGGGGCACAGCTATATAAATTCTAGTTCTATTTATCTAACCAACATATTATTAGTATTGAAAGAAGAGACAACACAGGATTTTTCAATTTATCCTTGGCTAGTAAATCCTGAAAATTAGCCTGGCTTATAAGGAGTAATTTTATGATACGGTTAACAGTGCTTTGCTGTCTGGAAGGCAGAAACAGGCTCCTCAAATTAACTGAAAAGCATGTGCTTCAAATATTTGTTTCATTACCATTTATTTTTTAAACCATGACATTTCTGTGTGTTGTAATTGATTTTAATCATATTGCTGCCACAAAAATTACATATCAAGAGAAGTGTATCAAAATGACGCTTTTTTGAAATGGAGTAATTTGACACAGTATTTTTAAATTATGTTTCACAAAAACTATATTACCCAGCAAGGTCCTTGAGCTTTCTGAATGCATTCCCTCCAATGTAACAAAAAAATCCAGTCACCACGTGGCCAAACAGATTATGCATACTATTTCAAATGTGCAAAGAAATTCAGTAACAACGAATTGTGACAGTTTGAAGTAACTGTGTATGGGTGCATCCACCAGCTGTTTAACAGCTGCTCACATACAGCAAGTCAAGAAAGCACCTTGCATATAATTTTCAAAAATATGTATTATAAACACAGAACTACAGTTATTCTCAGATAATTTGGTACAAAGTACAAGCCTCTCAGACAGACATTCTTGGAATAAAGAAGAGTGTAAAATCCACAAAGCACGTTTAAATACAGTGTGAAAAGCATCCTAATTTTGGACCCAGTGGAACTCTTTCTCCTGAAGAACAAAACCCAGTGCTTTCATAGAGACTGGAAAGAAGGAATTACTTCCTAACTTTAGACTACTTCTACTTTTCCTGTGGAAAACAATGATGTGTTATAACCATATGCTGACATTGTTAAAGCTGC
Source organism: Scolopax mira (assembly GCA_004320125.1). Lineage (NCBI taxonomy): Eukaryota > Metazoa > Chordata > Aves > Charadriiformes > Scolopacidae > Scolopax > Scolopax mira. Next base: position 38,102 of record BJBW01004354.1, read on the forward strand.
ATGTGAACGGTAAGCAATTTCCATGACATAGTATTCTGCAGGTCCACTGTGCCCTTTAAAAGAGACTGGAACACATCAGAGAAATACCTGAATTCACTGCAGTGCAAATATTTGTCATACTCCCTCAGTCTTTTTAAGATATGCTTTCTCTATTCCTGCTTAAGGATGAAGATTCCAAAAATTTTAGACAAGCTCAGCTACCCAGAGACCTGCTTAATGAAAACTGTCTAAGGAACTGCACAATCAGAAAAGACCTTCACATCTAATTTAAATGCTGATTTGACTGTGTTCTCTGGCAAAGTCATGCAAATAAAGCAGGAGCAGTTGGAAGGTGTTTCCAGAACTGATAAAGTAATTGGACCCAACTAAGAGAAAATAAATTCCTTGACGCAAGGACTTTTTCAAGATGGACAGACCTCTTTCATCTCCCCAGACACACTGAAAAGTATCAGATCAGGAACAATATGTGACAGACAAGACTGTGAAGCTGTAGCACTTTCATACATTAACCCATACATGAACCTCAGATGATCAGCATAAAGTCTGCCAAGACCTCCCCAAGTTTTAGATGGGGGTTGAGTGACAACCTTGAATCTTCTCCAATCACCTTAGGGTGCTCACATAGCCCCCTCCTATTCTCTGCTGAAGCTCTGAAAGCTTTATACACCCTCATTCTCATACACACACACTCACCTACACAAAATATAGGAGGCTGGTAAAAAATTACTAGTGGCAGTTTCTGGGAAACTCACTCCAGGTGCTCCCACTGCAAGTGTCTGGAAGTCCATGTTTCATCACTATCCTCCAGCTTGGTAGGATACTGGGGATCCAGAAGAAAGCACCGCCTCCACCTGCTCCCCCCACAAGAAAACAAGTTGGTGACTGCCTGGCAGCAATCCAAACCACTCTCATTAGGTTTCTAATAAGCTAGGAGACCTCTCTGGGATTTAGCCACCTGAGCCGGTGAGCTACAACCAGCAAGTTACCAAAGCTCAGGTCTGGTACAGGGTTTTGCCTGTGAAAAGCCTATAGCAAAAGTTCCCAACTAAAATCACACTCTCACGTCCATCACTCTACAAGTAATTAATACACCCCAAGCCCTCTCTGCCTCCACTTGGCGAGTCCCCAGTTCATAATAAATGTATCATTATTGGTGCCCCTATGCACAGCTTTGTACCATGCTCTTATTAACTGGAGTACATAAAGGGTGGGAAAATTCAATCTACCCACAAAACAACTGAACTCTCCTCAGTACTAATCAACATCTCCCAATATTATGATGCCCACAGATTTCACAAGCCTACATCTGGCTTTCAGGGTTATAATCAAACTATTAAACAGAACTGGGTTTAAGGATGACCCTTAAGGAGTATCACTTGTAGCATCTTTCTCTCTACCCTAATAACTGTTCTTGCAGTATCCATATACCCTTATCTCTATATTTATCTCCACCTTCCTTATCTTCCATAAGTTTCCTGTGAGACATGGCATCAAATGTTTTATTTTCAACAACTTGGGTTAAGCCCGTTGCATTGCCCTTTTCTAAGATCAGTTACCTTATTGTGGGAAAATACCCAATCAGCCTGATGCAGTTGCCTATGACAAAACCATGTTGAATTTTAGCACCATGTTTTTGACTATTCTTTCTGTCAAGATTCATTTTTAAAAACCTTGCACTATGCAAACCAACATCACATGAGCAGATCTCACAAAATCCCTTCACCACAGTCCCTTTAAAGATATTGCACCCAATTTTTATGAGACTGAGGTCCCCACTCACAAGTTGACTACTACAAGGAAAACCCAGTGCTGGTGAATTAGCAATCATATGCTCCTTCACTACTCCAGGGTACTCCTCCACTTCCATCTCCATCTCATGAAAATAAGCAGGTAATTGTTTGTTTCTGACTTTGTTTCACCTTTTACTGCCCTTTTGAAAACCACTCAGTACCTTCTCACTACACTCCTAGACACCAACAGATCAAGTACCCCCAGCTATGACCACTTTCATTGCAAAACTAGCCAAAAAAGACAACCATGGTTTATAAATAATAATGACTAAATCGCCCAAATTTTAATCCTCATACTCACATCGCCACTGGAGGCATCAAGTAAATTAAGTTTATCTAGTGCATGGCCTCACATGTGTTTCTATCTGTTTTTGAATTCTGAGTTTACCTATTTTAAGCATTCACTCAGGATAGCAGAAAAAAACAGCTTGATGACAAACTTCAGTTCACTCATTTTTGACATAATACACAATTTCCTGCTTTGAGGAGGTGGAGAGAATGGTAATTTGAAATTTTATAGTGAAAAAACAGCCATAAATTTTGTGAAAGAAAGACCGAATGGTGTCTCAGGCAGTAACTCTGCTTTGAAAACTGCAATTAAGACTACTGAAGAAACAGAAAACAATAATCATAAAGGGGAAATCATTTTAAACTTACTTCAGAGAACTGAGACAGAGTACTAAAACCCATCATCCCCACACATGCCAGCATCAGACAGCAGCATTCGACAGCCTGTGGTCTCAGACAACCAGAGAATGGTTTTGGTTTCATTGACCCTAGTTCTGAATGAGCCATTACCCATAAGCGACTCTCTGGGCAGAAGCCTAGTGTTGTAGAACTTACATAAAGAGGTACTTCAGCGCAGCTCAACTCCATTGTCACAGCATCTAGAAACAGAATAAACCAGTGGAATTATTACACACCCATCAGGAGGCATTGGTATCACTATAGCCCATTCATGTCTGCAAACTAAGTAGACATCTTCCAGATTTAAGGGAAAGAAAAGAAAAAAAAAAGAAAAAAAAGAAGGATATTAAGCTAACCAGGTATCTAGTTGCCCCAGATTTCCCCAGAAAGAGGAAATGCTGGTGTAATGATGCCCATATAAGGCTGGAAGAGGGATGGCTGGCCTTAGTTAACACACTCTGTGCTTTTCACACAATAGACACAATAAACAAAATAGGTCAGGCTGAGACCAGCCACTGAGGCATTAGTAGTTGTAGCAAATGAAGTAGTAGGAATTGCAGCATTTCTTATTTCTAGAGGCAAAAAAATGGAATTTGACCACAAGATGTAGTTGTAGCAACTTTTACTCCAAGCCAATATCCCAAGTATATGATGCTGTTATTTTAGCGATTTCACAGAAGATGTCCTCAAAGGAGGTCACCTTAATACCCTAAACAGCAAGCTACTGACACAAGTCATCACTGGAATAACTATCATTACCATCATCATAGCAACCCTGATTTCTACTACAGTATTTTAAAGTCACTACATCCTCAAAATTCACGTTCTAAAAACAATATTCCTGTCAAATGAAAAAACATACTAGAAGCAACTCTGAATCTTTAAAACTGCAAGGTGGGGTCAACAACTACGAACAAGTCTGCCTCTACTTGGAGAAACAGCAAGACAGACTGTCTTAAGGGGAGGCTGTCTCAGCTCCTATGTGGTCTTGTTTTCACAGCTGAGCAGTATCCAAGAACAACACAGTTGTGCAGCAATTTGCTCCTTAATGCATAGGTACAGCCTGCTATGAATCAGATCGGATTTGAGAACTTCCCTGCCTATGAACTGCAGAAATTAAATGCACAGCTTCAATCAAACACAAAACCTACCCACCACACGCTCCTTTTAAATCACAAGTTTGTTAATACTCATCACCTGGAGCCCATCAATTCATCTACATTCATAGGTACCTACAATCTTACTGTTTGACTTCAGTGTAACTTCAAAACAGAAGGCAAAAACCCTTTACAAAAATCACTGGCCGCAGATGTTCAACCAAAAAAACGCAAAACACCTTTCATATTGTAAGAGAAGGGTACCAAGATAGACAAACATTAATCCAGCCAGCCCAGACAGAAGCAAGAGGACTCAGACAGAGGGGTTTCTTATTTTCTGAGGAGGGAGGAGGTATCCCACAGCTGACTGCAAGGCGTCTCGCTTTGACAGGCAGAGACAAAGCCCTGCAGTTCCCAGCAACAACCTCCTGAATCCAACCTTAATAGCAGCAGCATGGGAAGAGCAGCCCTGTTCGTACAGAAGAAAACAGGGTTACAAGAGAAATTAAGAAAGCGTAACATTAATTCCACCAGGAGAATTTTAAGGTGGAGCTTTTCACAAGTGTCACCTTACAGAATGGATGAAGCACATTAACTTCTATCCCAGACCTGTCACCAGCTCACAATCACCACTACATACAGACTATGTATATACCGGGCACCACCTCATGGTTGGCTGAAATGAGAGACTTGCCAGCCAGCTGTTTTCACTGTTGCTCTATTCTGCTGTATAAAATGCCTTCACCTGCAACGGTTCTCCCTCTTTTAAGGCACACATCCAAAATGAAGTCCAGCATCTCCTCCCTCTACCAGAAAATATAAGCACATTCAAATGACTATGCCATGCCAACAGAACAAGACCTGCTCCTGGTTACTTCTGCTGTATGACTATCTCAAGAGCCTTAAGAGACATATCTCAACATTCTCCTCCGCAAGGATGAGAAAAAGGTAGGTATCCAGTCTAGTCCACCTGCTGTACTGCGAGTGTGCATAAGGTGGCAAAATTTAGCCCATTCTTTGGCAGGTTATCACTGCACCATCAGTACAATAAGCTTCTTTTTACTGGATAACATGAACACAATTAATTGGCGAGATGATGCCATCCTCCCTTCACCCTTTGCTTGTGTCATACTGTGGATCCCCAGGGAGCTTGTGCATTTGGAGATATTAAATTACCTAGCTCAGTATGGATCCTGAGTGGATAAATTACCTGAAGATTTGACGCAATCTGAAGCAATTGATGTTTTCCACACATACTGATTAGAACCATGTTGAAATACGACCAGTACTTTTCAACATGTGCTCTCCTTGCTTACATGTGCTCTACCAGCTTACAATGGTGTTTCCTGGCTACAAAGGGGTACTCAGTGGTGCTCCCTCTGCTTCCTGAAGAAGAAACAATAAACATCAACACAAACACTAAGTCACCTCTTCTGCTTTTCTCATACTGAAAGGTGCTGGTTCTTTTAGGAACAAGCTTTACACAAATAGTTCACGTCTTTCCTCCATCTGGGGCGCAGAGTAACTCAGCCTGGCGGCTGGAAGTGGCTGGGAGGGGCAGGAAGAAGAAGAGGATGCACGTCGTGAGGAAATACTCAGCTCTGGCTACGGAGCAGCTCTTGTGCAACCTCCTTTTCAGAGCGAGGGACTAAAGGACATGCTACCACACGCACCCTACTGCTTACCTCCTCTGTACGGCAAAGAGATGCTCAGCTCCCCCAAAAACAGGGTGGGCAACGCCCCAGAGGTGCCCTGCAGACAACGTCTCTAGGGTGCTGAGGAGCAGTCCCACTCCTCACAGCGATGGCAGGGTCCAGCTGCCTGACATGGTGGGTACACATCATTTCACCGAGTGACACCTGATCTCTGCCTCTGACACCCGCGTCCCTGACACAGGAACCAGCAGGACGGGCACCTAACAGACACACAGGTCCAGTTTCAGGCATTGCCCACAAATGCTGAGCTCAGCAGTAGCAGGATTCACCTTTGCATAGGAAAGAAAGAAAAAGAAAAAAAAAAAAACCTAACAAAACAAACCCTTTTCAGAATCCAGTTCAGCAATAAATTTAAGGGAAGCATTTATTGTGATGTGCTGCAAACTGGCGAGACTTGCACCACACATTTCAGTCAAGCAGAAGTAAATAAACAAAAAGAACAAAAACACTTGAAAATAATCATATTGAACTAACTTTTTTTCCCCCCCCATCTAAAATCTCTCCTTTAAATTTAATGTCAAATGCTATTGCCAGCTTCCCAACCAGCTCAAATTATTGAGAGGAACATAAACAAGTATTAGCTGCTCCATCAAAGATGCAAGACATTTTAATAATCCCTCCAACACTTTTCCTCACACAATATTTTATTTTTTGGTTGCCAATTATGGGACTCTCACATATCCAACTTCTTTCAACATTACAAATTCTAGCATTTTGTCGCATGGTTTCCTCAATTATCAAGACATGTTAGAAGGACCACAGTAAGGAGATCAACCAATGGAAAACAAAAATACCAGGTATTGACTTAACTGCATTTAAATGCAAGATACGTCAGCTATCAAACTATTTTACTCTGTACACACCAAAGAAGTTAGATAAGGGAAAGAATTATCTAAATTTCAACAGAAAGGCAATTCTGCTGGTTGACAAGGTGACCCTTCAGACCACACTGTGACTACTAGCTGGCTGTCCTACTGTGTCAGCATTTCCCTAAACACTAAGGGAAGCTTCCCGATCCTACAGCAACTGGGCTTACAACTCACAGCCCAACTTTCTCCTCTTCCCTGTAAATAAAGCATGTAACTTTGGGAGAAAGACACAGAGAAGGTGAAGACAGGACTCTGGCTTTGATGCTGCTCTGTGATCCAGCAGCCACTGGTGTGGACTTCACTGAGCTCCGGGCTCCGCTGCTGCTCTAACAAGCCTTGTTATGCTGCACCAGACCACAGTTTGTGCCAGCCTTGCAAAGGGCTGCAAAGAGTAAGCAGCAGCATAAAATATGTATTTCCTACTTCTCTTCCATGTACCAGTTCAAATATAACAAAACACGAGGTCTTTAGACCCTGCTCCTTGTATTCTCCCTTCAGAGCATAATCCCGCACCTCTGCGGCACGCACCACTGCTGCTGTTTCTCAAGACTGAACATCAAAACTGTCAAGCTACGTAAATGAACCACCAGTGATCCTTCACAGGAGCCTTGGAACTCAACTCTTCCTTTTTTAATTACACTTCTTTTAGGTGATGGTCATATTGAAATTCATGCCTATAAAACACTGAGAATCGGCCTTATTGCCGTCATCAAGACAAGCGCATTAAAACTTGATTCCTGAATAACTGCAGCAACAGGAAAGCAAGGGTGCGTCCCACCCAGAGGCCACTGGAAAGTAGGCACGAATCCCAGAGCATCATTTGGGATGCCTTAAAATATAACATCTTTGTCTAAGCAAAATGTCTTGTGCATTGTAAAAGTTCAGCAGCACTCACATATTAAGAGGTCTTCTACCAAGCTCTCCTCCACTGGATGACCATGTCACATGTAAACATTATCACTGTTTTATTATTTTCCACTATGCAATATTCCATAGGAGATAGGTGCAACCATCAAGCCACAGGACAGCCTCTAAAATACAAATTACCGCACATCTTCTACTTCTACTATATTACTTCTACTACACACTTAGACTTCTCAGATCTTAATACTCTTCAAAACAGTGAGATTCCAGTATGGTGCTCACAGACCAGCCAGTTTCCATGAATAATGTTCATCCCACTGCTTCCTCTTACATACTTTTGAATTTATAGATTCCATCTGAATTACATTACATGCGTATATACCTGAGGGATCACTCACGGCTTCCCAAGCACCAACCACACTGCACAGTGATCAGGTCCAACATTGTACAGAACACTCTTTTACCTGCAGATCCTAGCTCTGGACCCAATTAAAAGAGTTTGGAAGAATTAAACGAAAGGAAAAAAAGTAGCAAAATACACACAAAATAAATACTACATTGCTAAAGTCAGAGTTTTACACATTTTCCAGCATAGGTTTTTCATGTGACCTTTCAGGCTCTCCTGAACACCTAAAGGATGGGGAATAGGGAGGGGACAAAGCAAAACCCTCAGCTAGCAGCTTTGCAAGCACATTTGTTTACTGCCTTCCAACAGTATTCAAACTGAGAGGTAAAATAAACCCTTGCCTATTAAATTTATAATGAAGCAGCTTGCACTACTGCTGATTACTTCACCACACACTAGTTGCTCTTGAAGCATTCGAACAGAAGAAATGCCGCTAAATACGTTTAAAAATAGCTCTCTTTTTAATAATTTGAGACAAAAAGAAACTTAAATTGTCCTCAAAAAGTATTGCCCCATTCATGGCTATCTTACTTCTTCAATTTGTTAAAGTCACAACCATTTTGTCCTCCTTACCAGGGAAAGTATGTAAAGAGTGTCCCAAAAAGGGTCACATTTTTTAACCTTTTAAAAATAGATTTGGGCTTTAAAATACAAAAACAACTCTAGAAAAATGCGTCTTAGACAGAAGCCTGCTCCTGAGGTTGACGAAATGTATTCTTTATGCATTCCTGTATTAACATTCTTAATGTAGCATTTTAATTTCAACTAAAAATAAAATGGGGCTCTAGAGTTTAGAAACCTCAGAAATGTGAAACGTGGATTACGCATTACTGAAAGAAAGAAATAAAACTAAATGTATATGTAAGGTCACTACAGCATAATAAAACCTGTCTGATACCAGCACCAGAGATCTGTCTCACTTCCCTTACTCCTGTTAATGCCCCTTGTGACAGAGATCGCAGCTTTCTAATGATGAAATTTTTAATGGCTTTTAGAATTTACTGATCCCTAGTTTGGGCACTGTTAAGCCATGAGACCAGACCAAAGGAAAACTCCTTTTTTAAAGAGTTTATACAGCACAGCTGTACGGTTTACTGGCAAGGCAGAAAAGAAGTGGGCCAGAAACATTTGCTTCTATCAATGCCTTCAAACGCCTGCTCCAATGAGACCTGTGATGCTTCAGCATCACGCAGCCTTGGCCATCCACCAAACTGCTGTAACTGACCAACCAAGTCAGGGGATATACGGTGTGTTTAATGGCGCTTTTGTAATTTGCATTCCCCCTTCATGAACAGCTGGAACAGCTCAACAGACTCTATGTCCATTCAGAGCAAGAAACAAATTTTCAGCACCAAAAGTCATTAGATACAATTCTGATATTCATAAAAGCAGCTTCCACTGAGAGGAACGACTATTCCACCTCATAGCCCTCTTCTAATTATTAATATCACTGAATATCACTGAAATTTTTGGAGTTGGAAGGGACCATAGAGATCATCTAGTCCAACTCCCCTGCCAAAGCAGGACCACCCAGAGCATGTCAGAGCATGCCTCTCAGGACTGCATCCAGTCGGGTCTTGAAAATCTCCCGAGAAGGGGACTCCACAACCTCCCTCGGCAGCCT
>BJBW01004355.1:0-127248 GCA_004320125.1 Scolopax mira
AACCTCATGAGGTTCTTCCTCGCCCAGCTCTCCAGCCTGCCTAGGTCTCGCTGGAACTCCAAAAACCTAGCTCTGCCTTGGCTACAAAAATAATCACTCTTGCTCAGATGGACACACTGGCACTGTAGGTATATTCATGCAGATGAGTTCCACCTTTGTGTGCTCCAATTTTGAGTGCCTGTATTGAGGCACTTGGGTCAAAAATTTGGGAAGAAATGAGAATCCATTGTTTAATTACACCGTGCCTCATACTGTGATCTCTGTGAGACAGAGGAGCAAGTGTTAATGACCAATTTTATGTTGAAAGAGCGAGTCAAGCTGCGATTCTTCATGGTGCTTTGGATCATCTCATCTCCAGAACAGTGTATTTAAAGTATAGCTTTTCAGAGGAATTGCCGTAATATATGAAAAAAACCCAAACAACCCAAACCAAAAAAAGAGAACAAAGGCAGACCTCTTTCCTCATTTTCCTGGCTTCTGTTTAATTCAATAACATGTTGCTAAATGATAAGCTTCAAACCTATGAATTTACTAAAGAACATCTATAATTGTATATCAGAACTTAGGGTTCTTAAGCCTCTGAACATCAGTTTCACGGTGAACTAGGTTATCAGAGATACGTAACTTAATCCCTCCTCATTTCTTTTGAAAAAGACAAGAACAATTTGGTTTGGGAAATGAGATTATGTATAGAAACACAAATGTATCTTTTCCTTTTGTTTATTAATTACTCTATATAATTCTTTATTGCCCTCACTGCCCCCACAGTGTTTGAAGAACTGGAGATAAAGGAACTCCAGAAGAACTGAAACCCACACGAATGCTCAAATGTTTTATTGAACTCAGTCCTTAGCTCTAGTGTCTCCTATAATACTTGGAAGCCCTCCTTTGCTCCCATGGAAACACTGAAATGTCTTGCATTTTTAGAAATTGCATCTTTAGAAAAGATTATAGTGGCTATTTAATAATGTTTGGTCCTTCTCTGGAAGATAATTATTTAGATTAAGTGTGTGGCACATTAGTCTGAAGATTTAATCTTCTTATTTTTCTGATCTCAGCCAACAATAGAGTGAATCATTATCAGTGACTTCCTCTGAGGTGACCAGGACCTGCAGTATTTCGGAGGATGCAACTGTCTGTGGCTAGCCCAGTTTGCAGATATCTACTGCATAACTCTGCCTGTTTTACAGTGAGCTGGGAGAGAGTACTTGCTATCCAAATTTTTATTACTTTTGACACTATTTTGTACAGTTAGCATTCTTAGAAAAACACTTGAGCAGTGCCTAAGTAAGTTTCCTGTTTTGATATTCAGGTTCTTCATCCACTGCTCTTCACAACATCTTCAACCAAAAGCTTGCTAAAACACCAGGAATACTGTTGCCTTTTAACTTGAAGATTTAGGCATCTACTATGACATTTAGTCTGACTTTATCACCTCTTTCCAAAAAGGGGATTGGAATTTAGGGTTCTTCCTTTCTCATCCCTGAAAGCTCTGTGGCTGCCTACATTTCCTACGGGACATGCCTGTATTGTGGGGGCCAAGACCCTACAAGTCACATGTCGAATGCTTAACTTTAGAGATTGTTGCCCTTTTTTAGACATAGCCTTATATCTTTCTCAGCAGAGATCTTTACTAGATGTGTAAGCAGCTTCCTGTAGTTACAGTTCCAGAAGACAAGGGACTCCTTTTCTAAACATATAAAACATACCTTACAATTGCAAAATGCTAAGCACCTTGATACTTTCCAATCATCTTTGGTCTAAGACATGTTTTATTTGAGTCAACAGCTCATGTCTCTCCCAATATTCCCTGTGGGTTTTTTATTTGATAGGATCCACATTTATCCCTCCAAAAGGAGTTTAAAATGAATGTGTTTTAATGACAACCCTGTCTGCTGCTGCTTCTGTGGTCCCTGTCCCCATTCTTGCCACAGTCATCATTACCAGGGACCAGAGAGACCATGGCAGGAGCAATCACAGCAGAAGTGGTGGAAGAGGCCAGGGCAGTTGCTGTGCTGGCCTCTGGTTGCCTGTTCCTTACCTTCCAGAATGGGCTTCATGCCCTGGAGGGCCAAGTGGTTTGTAATGCCAGATTCGTCATGTTTTGCCTCAAAGGTGTAAAAGCCGATGGGCCACCTACAGCCTGAGTTGCCAGGGCTTTGCTTGAAAATATTAAACTCCTACGTAGCACTTCTTATCCATGTGTCCTATACGAGGAACATAAACATTATTACCCTGAACTACAGATGGATAACTCAGGTGCCATCAAATCAACTTGACCAGTACTGGAGAATTCGGCCAGTTTGTGTTTACAAGTACAATTGTACTTGTAGGTACAGTCCAGACCTCCCAGTGTCCTGCCAGTGCCTGAGCCTTTGTAAGAGGGAATAGACAACAGTGAACATGGGTCAGCAGTGGGTCCCTGCTGCACCTGCACCTGCCAGCTGGGATGGAGGGAATGAGACAGGTGAGCACAAAGAGGAACAGCAATGGCAGGACGGCTTCTGCAGTAAACTTCTGTCCATATGATGTCATTGCCCAGGATATTCTTGGCCTCCAGGAATAATCTTTCCTAGCCAGGTTCCAAGGCTCAGCGATCGCATGGGTTTTTTTGAGTTATACTATAAACTTGTTGGTTCAAGGGTCACAGTCTGTTATGTTTCATGTCAAATGAGACAGCACGGAAGAAACATATCCTAACAAGTCATTCATAAGTCACCGTGGGATCCAAATCATGGGGGTTCTTTTTCTTTAATTCTGGTAAGGCTGTCCTGTGTGACCAGTGGCAGAAGTAAAGCTCATAAATCTGGTTAAGTCAGTCTCACAGGCCTACCACACCCAAGCAGGAGAAATAAAATGTTATAGTCCTAAGTATATAAAATACTGCCATGGAAGGAGGACTGTGATTTCAATAGCACTCTGTCCTATTGCAGAGTAAAAGCACAATCGAGTTAACAATAGTCATGTTAAAGACAATAATAACAGTCATGAAATGGTAGTCCTCATTTCTACAATCACAGGCCATTAAATCTTAATTCCTGCTTATGCAATTATTAATAGTGTTAGCACCTTAAGGAAACCCATAATGAACCACAGTGGTTCAAAACTGTTCTTGGGAATGACTTAATCTGGCATGAAATGGAAGGGAGGGCACTCTTACATTTACTTCACCAGCCTTTGCTTGCAGAGCACTGAGAAAGTGCAATGTTTTTAATCCTCCCCTCCTCCCCGCCCCCTGGAGAGAAAAATACTGCAAATGGGCAAAATACTGGAAATGCGGAAAAGATTCTTCTAATCTTCTTTGATTAGAAGAAAGCCCACCTGTACCCAACAACATCTTGGTCCACCTGGAACTAGAGCGACTTGCCGGCCTCCTCGCGGTACGGCTGGGAAGGGAGCATTGCCCTCACAGCCTTGCTTTCCAGAAAGGGAGTAACCCAATGGACTGTGTCAGGAATTCAACTAAAATTGTCCTTATGAAGACCTAAGGCTAATTTGCATCTAAACTGTTACTCTAAGCAAGTTTATACTAAGATATGGCAAATTACTGAGCAGTTGTACCAAAACAGCAATACAGTATTAACCCATTAATACAGTACCCATCCAGGACTCTCTGCAGGACCAGTCCCGGCGAGGCAGCCCCACACTGGCTGGCCCTAATGAAGCTCAGTGGGGACTAGTCATGATTGCTGTTTGCTTGCTCTTTACATACCTGCACAAACCATGCTGTGTGACTTACACCACCTGCAACGGTTCCCTGCCCGTTTCAAGACAAGTTGGACCGACTCTAGCACATGGGGGAAACGTGTTATCTGAACCAGCCAGGACTGCTCCCTCTGGAGCTGCTGTGGTCTGTTCCTGCAGCTTGAAACCTGTTCATTTATACACCCTGCAATTCTTTAACCCAAGCAGTGAGTGCTGCATTTTCCAGTAAAGCCTACTCCTGAAGAAAACCACGGAAAACTATCTTATGACAATAACTAAAGCTCCAAAGCAGTGTTTAAGCACATTAATTCCTTTCTGCCTTCCCACTCTTCCATTATCCTATACAGAAGGGACTGTACAACTGAAACTCACACAGATGCTTTTTAGAAGAGGACACTGTATTTAATTAGTCCTTTCTGTAGGTGGGGAACTCAGCCTAAGAAAACTCTGTTAGAGCTTTCCCCAAGCAGCAAGTAACTCTCTATTTCAACAATAGCTCTACTGTAAGATCTAAGTTCTTCCCAAAGCTGGTCACGGGTACTTGACCTGGGATGACATCCATCCATCTGTGCAGCTCCTTCCCTTCTGCCCTGGTTCCCTTATGCATGAATTGGAAAGGAGCACACGTGCACTTTAATAAGGTCCTTCAATCTGGACAATTTGGAACTGGCCGCAAGATTTGCTATAGACAAAACTTTCTCTTTGCAGGACTGGGCACACAGGAACTTGTGTCTTCTTGTAGACTTTGGTCTTGACAGGGCAATATAGAAAAAAATCAACCCTTCTTTATTTCTGAGCCAGCATAATGTTTACCTACAAATTTAAAAATAAATGCATGAAAGAAAAATATTTTTGGCAAATTTTGTTTCTTATTTAAAAGAATAATCTTTCCATCCTCTGTACCATCACATGTGTTTCACTTTTGCTATCTAACTGTCTTTAAAATGCTGCAATTCTAGTAACACCAGCACAAACAGCAGAGTGCTGGCTCATCCATTCAGTTGTGTTTTACATTAGATGCTAAACATTTTGTTCCTCCAAGTTAAAGCAAAAAATATCAAAGTAACCCCTCTATAATGTGAATATGTGCTATATTACATTTTAACAATACTAGCAGCAAACAGTGGAAAACCAACTGCACATTCCGACTTTGCATGTGCCCTTCATGCACTATGTGTAACAGAAAAACATTCTCGTTTTGTTCACTCCTTAAAGCTTTTCATGGAAACAGCTCATTAAAATTAATGAAGAAATTTTACATTTTGCAAAATACATGGACTGCCACTAAATATGTTTCTGGTCCTACAAAATATAGTCAAGCAAATAAAACAAAATGCTTCTCATCAAACAAACTTACTTATAGGTTTATTAGAGCAAGTTTCCATGTGTTTAAGTTTTAAATGTGCAATGGTGCAATTGGAAACAATTTCTTGTTTCCTTCTGTTTTCATTATTGTGCCCTCATGATAACCCAAAGCAGCTGTTAAAAACACCTGAATCTCCGCAGATGAACAATTAATAAATATAGGCTGTATCTTCCAATGTTACAATTGTGTGAAAAAGCAAAACTCAGTATTTACAAAAAATGCCTGCAATCCAAATACTGCTAAATAGTGTTATCAATATAATTACAGAAGCGGTAATTGTACAGCTTCTGTACAATTATGTGTGAATACTCACAAGGTACATTTACACTGACAAGCCCCAAGTGTAAGCCTAGATTTGGTAACATATTTGGAAGAAACTAAAAATTGTAATTTTGAATCTGTTTTCTTTATATATATATATATTGGTCATTACCCAGCTTAGCTTTATAATGAATATTATTCAACATTTGTTTTTTCTTTGTTTTAATATAAAGTGTAATAGAAAAATAATTCAATTCCGCAAACATGAAAATTCTGTTAGTACAGCTAATTGTTTTTTAATAGATACTTTATATACAAAGAAAGAAGTAACACAAATGGAAAACTAGGCAAAGGACAGTACTCAACTTCAAACATTTGCAATTTCAGTAATTGTGAATTACCTGCGTGCAAAGTATATACAATACATATAATGTGCACAAATACACACACACACAGGGTCATGGCATGCATTTTTTGGACAAAAATATAACTTCAGGTTCACAAAACTTTCACTCATAACTGGTGAGAGCTGTAGTCACCTCCGTGTACTAAAGGTGGTCAAAAAGATAGTCTGTTAAATATAAGCCATTCCACCATGCTGTCCTTTGGGTCCTAATGTTTTGGACAACAACAACAATAAAACATTAGATCAGATTGCCCTCCAGAAGAGCAGAAAATGATAAAACAGAAGGTAAAGAGAAGACTTAAGATTTTTCTTTAGTATCAACAAAACTTGAGTATTTTGTTTTGGAGCTATATTCTTCTCTATTCTTGGTCTGGAATAGACGGTGATACATGTGGAATCTCCCAGAGCAGACACCAGGTTGAATATGGTCTTATCTGGCATGAAGCTCTATGAATTCCTACTACCATTATTGTGAGAGGCATAAAGCCCACACCATCCTCAGTGAAAGCCACAGTTGTGACCCCATTTATTATTTTTTTCTTCTCAAGCAATTAGGAAAGCAATCATCTTGTTTGGGTGGTTTGGTGGGAAAAAGAGAAACCTGCTGCTGAGCCCCCTCCTGGCAAACATACGGATATGTGCACACATTTTACAGCCATGCACGTGTCCCACCACTCCAGGGAGCCAGTTGGGGCTGTATCAGGAGTCCTGCACGGTGCCAGAAATACTCCTGGATTTCAGGACCCAGAGAACTCAGGAGCAGACAGGTAGCTGGACTTCTCAAAGAGATCCTCAGGACTTTAAAACCTCAGCAAAACTTATTCAAGGAGCTTCAAAACCCAATCTCCAGGTCAAAGACAGACTCCATGGAAAGACATAACTTTTTACAAGCTGTAGGAAGTCCATTTGACATGGCATGCGTGAAAACATGTAGTGAAAACAAGCACACCTCGAATGCTTTATAATGAGTAAATGTGTTGTGATTGACATTTTATTGCAGTTTACTGCCAATTTTAAAGTCTCTATTGTCATGATCTACCCCCCAAAATAAATAAACAACAGCAATGACAATTTTTATGTTCTTAGAAGACTTACAAGTTTGATTCTCAGATCTCTGTCCTGGAATATACTGATTCTTCAGCTGTTACCAAATGGCCACTTTCTCATGAATTTATGGAGCTATTTTCTTGACAACGAAATGTGACTAATCCCAGCTGTCTTGGTGAAGAAAAAAGAGAAGATTCAATTGTTACCCTTAAAGCAAGTGGTTCTGCTAGTCACAATGGGTTTTCTTGGTGTATCTGTTGATAACAGTGTTGAGCTAGTCATAGCTTATCCTACTTACTTATCAATATATCTTTAAAAATCAGTTTAAAAAAATCAAGATAGGTGCAACAACACACACGAAAAATATGTTGTGTAACTTCCATTGATATGAAAGGGAAGAGGAAATGCCACCCCAAAAATGAAACCCTGCAACACACGTACAGACATCGACAGCACTGATGGCTTTGCCTTCACAAAGGCTATTAAATTTCATTAACTGAGAATTGCTAGACCTTTACAAAATAAAACAGGATGATCAATTAAATTTCCAATAGCATAGAGCCTGTCTAACCACAGGCTGGACAGTCAGGACGTTCCCCCAACTCTTTTCTTTTTGTGTTTAAGACTAATTTGTGATCCTGCTCTTATTGTCCTCTTTCCCCGTGACTTCATAACAACCACAAGAAGTTTTAGGCATTAACACTAGAGAGCAGAGTTATTCCAACACATGCCAACTCCACTATTCTCGTTGCTCTGAACAACAACCAAACGATGCACTTAATATTTTAGAAACAAACAAAAAAAAAAAATTCTATTTAGAAAAATAATTGCTTTACTGTTGTCACACCTTCCTGAACAGCTGCCCAGGTCCTAAATACCTCTCACCAAATAATTTACATGCAGCGACGCAGCACGTTTTGTCTTATGGCCATCTTAGTCATTCCTTGTTGCCACGACTGGTGCCTGTGACCAGCGCAGAGCGCTATGCCATAGCCCCCCTGCTCTACTGGGCTGCAAGCCCTGCCTGCCCTGGGGCCACTCTCAGGTCGGGATGGGGATGAAGCTGGTTGACTTGGAGTGGGGCGACTCTCTCCAGGTGTTCAAGCTGTGGGTCGGGCTCCTGTTGTTGGTAAAAGAAGTCTGTCGCCTGCTGTTGCTGTTTGAATCTTCTTTACTCAGCGTTTGCTTTATTTTTTGGCAGCAAGGGAAGCTCTGTATGCAGTCCTGCAGGAGGTGCCCACTGAAGAACATGTAGATCCAGGGGTTACAGCAACTATTCAGGCTGGCCAGCAGAGCTGTGACGGTCGTGGCAGTGTTTTCAGAATCTGAGGAGGGGGGAAGAAAGCAGTTTAATCATCAAAAGAACATTTGCACTGTTCAGTCAATTGCTGCATTAGCACTGGATTTCTTTTTTTTTTCAATTACTGAATAATTCTAGTTTTTAAAGTCGAGCAGCAGCGTTTGAAAGGAATAATGAGGCCATAATCAGGAAAGTTCTTGTGTGTGCAAAGCTGCCATTGAAGTCAATGGGAATTTGTCTGAACAGACTTCAAAAAGCCGTGACAGAAGAAGCTATTAGGCAACCCATCCAAAATAATTCTTTAGTCCTGTTTCCACTGATGTTTATCCATGTGTTGATAAGCACATGCTTTAAATACTGAACAGTTTTTATTCAGACTTTTGTTTTAAAAATTGGTTACCCTGGGAGGCAATGGCAAAATTCCCACTGATTTCCCACAGCTTCTAGTAATACTGAATTTTTCTGTGTACATTTGCATGCTGAAAAGTGTTGAATGCTCAAGTAACTACTGGCTTGTGAATCAAATCTGGATTTCGGAGGTTGAATAAATTTTACTTAAGAAAAAATGGAAGTTAGCACTATGCCATAAAACACTTACGGTCAATAACTAATTACATTTAAATATCTATCTATTACATCTAAATATATATTTAGTCTAATAAGTGAGCTTTTTTTTTGTAAATATTGCATCTCCAAAGAAGTATAATTGCTGTGTCACACAGTTTCATAAGATTTAAAGACTGTCTTCAAACAAACCTATCAAATAGCCATTTGTTCAAATAGGTTTGCATTTCTTTTTAAGTAAAAAAAATTAAAATGATCTATTTGTCCACTGCAAACCTTTATTTCTCTGTAGGGACCTGCATTTTAGGTTTGACTTTAGTCCCGTACTAGGTGCAATCAGTGCTCTCATTACAATAAGTAATAATTTGGGGATATTTTAAAAAATCAAGGAATCATGAATTCCAACATTTTGACTTGCTGTTCCTCATTATGAGGAAACAAGATCTATGTTACTACGTTGCCTGTCATTCCCTATGTAACAACTTTTGTTTTCAGCAATTATTTTCAGCCAGATTTAAGAGACGAATGGGTACCTCCAAAACACTGAATTGCCACTATTTCATGAGAACTGGTGGTTGATTAAAGGTGCTGCTCAGAGGTGTCTGTCCTGTTGGGAGGAAGGGTTCAGGCTGTGCTCAGCCCCATTATTAGAGAGCAGGGAATGCACATGTAAAGCAATTAAGGAAAAAAGGCTTAATTAGTTCCTCTGCTTATATCATTACGTATGTGACACGTATGTGTGTAAGCTTGGTAATAACACAAAAGGTTTCTAAGGTTTTAATAATCAGCAGTTTCCAATGGAAGAAAATGTTGCTGGTCGAGGGCCTAGAGCACAAGCTTTATGAGGAGCTTGAGGGTGAACCCTTTATGAGGGTTGTTCAGCCTGGAGAAAAGGAGGCTGAGGGGAGACCTTGTCGCTCTCTACAACTGCCTGACAGGAGGTTGTAGCGAGGTTGGACTCCGTCTCTTCTCCCAAGTCACAGGTGATAGACAGGACAAGAGGAAATGGCCTCAAGTTGCACCAGGGGTGGTTTAGATTGGATATCAGGAAAAATTTCTTCACCACAAGGGTTGTCAAGCATTGGAACAGGCTGCCCAGGGAAGTGGTTGATTCACTATCGCTGGAGGTATTTAAAAGACAGGGAGACGTGGTGCTGAGGGACATGGTTTAGTGGTGGTTTTGGCAGTGCTAGGTATAAACTCGACGATCCCAAAGGTCCTTTCCAACCCGCACAATCCTACTCCTCTATGGTTCTAATTATTGCCGCAAATACAGAAGTTCCCGTCCGCTCATTTCGCTCTGGCTGAGAAGGCGGCGGCTGCTTCTCCTTCCCGCAGACCCGGCTGCCACCAGCTGCCGCTCCGCTCCGGCTGCTGCCGGGTCGGGTCGAGCCTGGCGCCGCCGTCCCCCGGCCCGGGGCCGCCCCGTCGGGGACTGAGAGCTGAGCCCCGGGGCTTGCTCACCTCCCCGCGTAAGGGCGCCTGCGGGGCGGCGGGGGGCTTCTTTTTTAACCCGCTATTTCTTCCCCGGGGTAGAGAGGGGCTCGTTCGACGGGACGGCGCGGGGAGGACGAGCCCCGGTCCCGCTCTCGGTTCCCGCGGCCCATCTCCCCCGAGCTCTTTCCCCGAGCTCTCTCCCGAGCCCCGGGAAAGCCGCCCGCCTCCCCGGAGGACCCCAAAGAGTGCGGGTACGCCCCGGGGGGAATAAGCGGCGGCGTGCCCTGCCGCTGCCCGCCGCTTCCCCCCGTCCCCCGTTACCTACCGACCCAGGGGAAGCGCTGGTCCCAAACGGACCACATCTGGATGGTGAAGAAGGGTGCCCAGCAGACGACGTAGGCCGTGACGATGACGAAGGTCATCTTGACGGTGCGGATCTTGGCGCGGGAGATGGTCTTGACGCTGCTGACACAAGGGGCGAGCAGCAGCCCCCGCCGCCCGCCGCTGCCGCCCGCCCGCATCCCGCTGCCCGTCGCTGCCGCCGCCGCCGCCGCCGCCTCGCCGGGGCGCGTCTTGCCCCGGACGTTGCGCCAGATGTGGTAGCAGATGAAGCCGTAGCAGGTGACGAGGATGAGGACGGGGGCGACGAAGATGCCGCCGGTGATCCAGGTGATGTAGGCGCGGGGCCCCCAGGGCATGATGAAGTGCGCCCAGCAGTCGTAGACCTGCGAGCCGCGCTCCACCTCGCTGAGGGAGAAGATGAAGTACTGCGGGGTGCTGAGCAGCAGGCTGAGCGCCCAGGCCGCCGCGATCATCCCGTAGGAGCGCTTGGTGGGCTGCTGCAGCGTCTTCAGCGGGTGGCAGACGGCGATGTAGCGGTCGGCGGTCATGGCCACCAGCATGTACGCCGAGGCGAACATGCCGAAGACCTGCAGGTGCTTGACGACGCGACAGAGCCCGTCGGGCCCGTGGAAGCGGTGGGTCACCTCCCAGCAGAGCTGGGGCAGCACCTGGAAGAAGGCCACCACCAGGTCGGCCAGGCTGAGGTGGCGGATGAAGAGGTGCATGCGGGACGCCTTGCGGGGCGTGCGCCGCAGGGCCAGCAGCACGCTGCCGTTGCCCACCACCGCCACGGCGAAGGTGACGGCCAGCACGGCGATCTCCAGCTTCGCCAGCTCCTCGTCCCGCCCGAAGGGGTCCCAGCCGCCCAGGCTGCCGTTGGGCGACCCCGACCACGCCTCGGGGCTGGGGCTGCTGTCGCCGCCGCCGCCGCCGGGCTCCGCCGCCCGCCACCGGCTGCCGTTCCCGGGCGAGGGCGCCCCCCGGGAGGAGCCGGTCCCGCCGGCGAGGCGCATGGAGGGGGCTGCGCGGCGGGGGCCCGGCCCGGCCCCGGCCCCCTGCACTCCCCGTTCGGCCGCCGCTGCCCGTCGCCTCCCCGCTCCGGCGGCGCGGAGCAGCCGGGGCCGGGCGCCTTTATCCCCCGCCGCGGGAGGCGAGGCGAGGCGAGGGGGGAGCTCCGTGCCAGTGGCTGCCCAGCCTCTGAACGCCAGCCCCCTCCTTTCCCGGCCGCCGCCGCCCCGTCCGCGACCGCCCCCCTTCTTCCCCCGCCGCCGCGGCCCCGGAGAGGAGAGCCCCGCCGAGGGACCGGGGCCGCCCCGTCCGAAAAGTGCTGCTTCGAGGGGACTCCGGGAGCGTTTCCCCGCCTCCGCGGAGCCCGGAGGGTCGGGGGAGCGACGCGGGGCTGCTGGAACAGCGTTGGGCCCGCAAGAGCTCCCTCACGGCCACTTAAAGCCGCTTCTCCTAGAAGTTGAATTGAGATGAAAGGTGTTGCTGGAGCCACGCAGAGTGGAGGCAGAGCTGTCAGTGTGGGTCTGCCCGGCCCCCAGCCCGCTTCTACCCACGGCAAAGGGGCTGGGGGGGCAGGGGGGAGGTCAGAAGAGAAGCGTGGCTCTAAGAGGGCTCCCATCTGGGCATCAGATAAACCCCAGCAAAGTCAATTATTATTATTATAAGAATTGCACGGACTTTAAAAGCAACCCGCTAAACCTGTTGTCTCTCAAGGTTTCGGTACTTCGTCTGAGATCATAAATATCATCCAGACATTAGCAGAGAGGTCTAAAAATCGTGTTTCTGCAAGTACAATCCCAGTTTCTTCATTTCCTAGAGAGTTCCTGGCAGTGGGTTAATTAAATCTCTGTTTTAAACGTGGTTGAGCTGCAGAGCTTTCCTCCTCTTGGTAAGACTGGACTTAGGGAAAATTCTGGTCCCATTGCCAGGAGTGTGGATTTACATCCTGATCTGAACCTGAATTTTGACCCTTTCTTTAGCTACTGTTTTCTTCAGTCGTGTAAAAATGTAGTTGCAAAAAAAGATGCGGTGGGATTTTTTTCCTACTGGTTTCACAGAGAGAAGGAAAAGAGTGAAGAATTAAAGATTAATTCATGCTTATTTGATTAAAAATACGTTTCCAAAAGTTTTGACTCCAGAAGATTCTTCCAGCTCAAAATACAAGATTATATGCTTATGAACATTCTAGAAAATGTGCAAAGCTTTATTCCAGGCTTTTTGCCTTTCTGGGGGCTTGTGAGAGGCTATGTGCATCCCCGCTTGCCTGCCTCTACTCTTCCTTTGCAGGGGAGTCAGTGGCACTAGTCTAGGAGGACACCTGCTCCAACAATGTGAACAATTGGCATGAGCTGTAAAAAGCTGCAAAAAAACCTCACTCCAAAACATGGAATACAGATGGAAAAATGTGGCTGTGCTAAGTTTCCATTAGACTTCTTTCTTTAAACGTGCATTTATTCCAAAGCCTAATTTTTATCAGCAGTTCACAGCTTAGTGCCCATTCCATTTTATGTTGCAAATATTACTGAAAGGATTGTCGAGAAATTAAAACTTTGCAGAGTCAAAAACTTTGTAAGTCAAACTCGTATTCACACACACACGCACACAGTGTCTCAACTTTTTGACAACGGATCCATAATGTTGCTTTATCTATACATTGTGTTAAACCTGGGAAATGAGATGAACCACACAATGCATCTGTGTGTGTGACCGGAGGTTTCAGGTCAAATACAGAGGGAAATTAAAGCCACAATTCACAAAGCTCACTGTACAGCACAGCGACCAAGGCTTCTTTCACACCCAAAGCATCATTCCCAGCCATGAGAAGATTTCCTTGCCCATCTCTCTGGGCAGGAGCTGAAGCCTGCATAAATGAATGGTGTTACTCAGGGAACCCTGTCACCAGATTCTCTGCTGTGCAAACCATGTGAGGATCATAAAGCTCTATTCACTACGGGGTGTGTCATCCATTAATAGAAGAGATGAAACTTCAGGTGTGACAAAGACATATTTATAACAGCCAGGCAGGAAGATAAGGGTGATTGTGCTAGTTCAGAGTACTGGGACTCTGTCAAGCCCACGTCATCTCAGATACAACCTTTGCAACCCATATTTGGTTTCTCTGAACTGTGTTTGTAAGAACATTTCCAGAGCAAAGGGCTGGAAACTCGCCTCGGCATCATGGCACGAGGCTGCACCTAGAGAGTACGTGCAGTGTCAAGCATGACATTGGTACTGATCTTTGCTGCATTGTTCTCTGTCAGACAGAAGTTACCTAGGGCTAGTTTTTTCCCATCCACGAATTAGTCATTATTTATGGTTTTGTAGATAATATGTCTAACCAGATTGTTGCAAATTTGTTTAATTCAATAGATCTAGGGAATTCACTGGAGAATTGTATTTATATCTAGTACTTAAAAAATGTCCTCATGCTCTAGATCTTAAGTAAACTTAGGGCTCTTGAGGTTTGTATACTAGTTTAATTGGAATCTAATCTGGTCTTGTTTACTCCATTCTAACAGTAACAGTGTGTAGACAGGGCAAGCCTCAGATAAAATGCTGTTGTTCAAATTAATCAGTATAATTTTCATTTTTCCAAATAAGTGTCCTTTACCAAGTCGAACAACTAATGCTGTCCTGTCTGACCAGACAGGGAGAGGGTTCCTCCTCCCACAGAAAGCTGTAACACAGGGAGCAGTTTGGGGACAAAGCAGTTAACAGAAAACCTGTAGAATGCCCTTCTAAAATGAAAAAATGTTGCTGGGAAGGCTGCTAGAGAAAATGAACATCTTTGCTCTGTGATTCACCTGGACCCCAGCTTGGAGCTGAAGTCTCAGTAAAGAAAATTGAGGTTGCTGTTACAAGAAGCCTTTATTTATTCTCTCTAGGCATGCAGCTTCCTGTAAAAACACCTAAGCATGGCCAGGGTTTCTGGTGTATTCTTTGCTGGCATATGGCTTTCTGTAAAAGTGGTTAAAGGTTGCCAGATATCTTTCTGTAGGTTGAATTCATTGATGACTGAACGGCTTCTGTAAAATACTCAAAAAACCTAACTGGAACATGACCTGGTTTGCTGCCAAATGCAGCTGTTTTCCATTCATCCCTTGCTGTTGTGGTGGTGACTTTTGCTCCCTCTAGACGGTCTCAGTCTCTTCTTCCATGGCTAAAGAAATGCTTTGAGCGAACCAAAGGCTGAGGATTTTAATCCTAGGAAATCGATGATGATTTGTATTCTGCAACATAGCTTCTCACCAAAAAGTAGGGGGCTTTCAGCATAGTCTTCTTTAGGAAAACTGACAGTATTGAATTGTAGCTACTCATAGTCAAAACATAATTGTCTGCCAGTTTTTTTAAAGAGTTGCTCTAGTCATTAGCGTTGCAAAACAAAACAATATAAGCAAAAAAAAAAAGTGAAGCTTATTTATCAAATAAATTCCTCATGCAGGATCGGAGTTAAAGCACTGCTAAACAAGGAGGCCTGTTTATTTGTAGAGGATCCATCTGTCTTGTTAAATAGCACATAAACCATCTACATAGATAAGAACAGTTGTCTCCTGTGATCTGTCTCCAAGTTCAAAGTATCTGCACTGTTCCCTTTCACAGACACTGTTTAGGAAGTGAGGCTGAGTTTGAATGCCCTTCCCAGAGAGCCACGAGACTTAGTGCAGATCCCAACCTTTAAAATCACAGCTATGGGAGAAAGACCATGAGGGACTGCTGGAAGCTGGGGACACCAAAGATGCAAGCAGCTACCCAATCGTTTCCCATCCCCAGGAAGGAAATGTCACCTGAAGGCAGGCAGGAGGACATCTGGATCTCAGCGCAGCTGCCTGAAAAAATGCCTTTTTTTACAAGCTGTATTAGTCTTGCTTGGATCAAAACTAAGAGGAGAACTGCTCCCAAACCACACTCAAAACAGACTATACTCTGAATTCAGGGTTCTGAAAAGGCCATGGTACAAGAGAAATAGGTAAGACTGAGGCCAAACTCCCACTCTGGAAAACATGGAATTAAGAAACCCACTGCAGGAGACAAGCCTTCAGCCCCCAGGATTCAATTTGAAAAAGCCCAGTTCATTGTCGGGAAATGTCTAAAAGTGGCCAGGAAACACAAGAGCCTTAAGGTTATGCTCCAAGTTTTCCTTTGTTTGTTAACTGAACCCACATCCAAATCCACATTCTAGTATTTTTGCACATAGGAAATTGTGTCTGGCCATCCCTGTCTTACTGCGTTTCTCTCTTTCCATACGGGAGCTTGAGTGTGATATTTGCAGCAGTATCACAGAGCAGCCTATATGGCTAAATGTCACCAGAAGCAGCAGCTCGTTGCCTTTCTTCTCCTTCAGTTGCCCTTCTTCTCCTTCACCGCAGCCTTGCTGACCTGGCTGATAGCGATCAGGACCTTTGGGAGTCAGAGAGTTCAACCATTCTCTTGCAGAATTGTTAACACAGCAGCTTCCCAGCCTATCCAGATTTCAAGGTAGCAAAGAAAACGGGCATTTAAAGGCACCTTTGCACGTTTATAACCTTGTGGAAGGAAAATACTGAAATCCATGGTGAAGGCTCCTGCCTTTCCCTGTTCTATCACATTGTTCAGACTTTCAGCACATCCAGGGCACAATGAAACCTGTCTGAGACAGTTTAACTAGAGCCTCAGACAGCAATCTCTCATTTTGTCTGAAGGAATAAATTAATCAGAGCATAAATCCATGGATTGTTTCAATGCTGACATTGGCAGAAAATGAAAAATTTAGAACTGAGTTTCCTCATGTTGCATCTACCTTGTGAAATAACCTCAGACTTCCCAGACCCAAAAGAGCCTTAATACACATTTTGCACTTCTATAGATATAGCATCAGTGTTTTTGCTTTAAGCACTCAATCAGTAATTGTATCTCTCAATTCTCACATTTCAGAGAACTTAAAAGCTCTTATTGATAAACCTTGAGCCAGTTTTTAGATTGCTCCTATCTGAGTTTCATCCCATCTGTAAACTACCGTCTATATCTCTGTGTTAACGCCTACCTTATGCTTCCTTGTGCCTTTTGCAAGTTTTGATTTCTCTAGAGGCAATTTAATAATGATTAACATTATCCCAGTTAACATACACTAAGCCAAGCCAAAGGAAAATTTGTGGAAAGTTTGGTGGCAAGAGTAATCAGTGAAAATGAAGTGAAACAAACACTTATGGTTATTCATGTGAATTCTTCTAAGAAAACACTTGACGTAGAGAGATGTGACTCTCACAAAAATATTTCATTCTAGTAAAATTATCTTCAGGCATTGAAAGCAGTCAGAAAGAACACAGACAATCTAGGCATGACAATTTTTCTGAGGGATTTAACTGCAACTGACAATGACACTATCAACTGATTCTAGGAAGTGGTCCAAAATATTTGTGTAAAAGCTAGTCTTTGTACACAACTGCCAGATTTATCCCGGGTCTATGCCAAAAACTGAAAGCATACTGTGTTTGAGAATATGCTGCTTCATAATTCTAATTGAAAGACAGAGCCACTTAACATTTACAGAATAAAGGGAATAACGCTTCTGATTATGACAAAATTTATTTTACTAGCTATCCTTAAGAAACACATTCTGAAGCATTCTAAAATTAACTGGTTTTGAAACAGTGTATGAGAACAAGCTCACGGCGATTGTTTTGAAGACTCTGCCAATGTGGAATGTTGGTGATTGATACAGAATACTGATGCAACTATTCATGTAAAGAAAATGCCACACAAATAATCTGTACTGAAAATACTGAGGCAACTGCATTCTCACAAGCTCAGAGAACTTCTGAGCAGGGCACTAACACCACAAGTCATTTTATCACTGCTTTACTGGGAAATAGGATCTAGTCTTTCTTACAGACTGGAGGAGGTCCAAATGCCAAATGCTCATGGGAGATTAATTGTCCCAATTTCTATGGGACTATCCTCTGTGAGACTGTTCTCTCAGTCTAAAGCCCAGCCCTCTCTGGAACAGAGCTAGCTAAAAATGTTTTAATGAAAATGTTTTTTCATTAGAATGTCACTTTGTCAAAACTGCAGTTTTTCATAGGCATTTGTGCAATGGCTCTAGAAAAAAACATTTTCTCATTCCAATACATATTGCTGGTCAAAATTTAAAAGGTTAAGGGAGATGGAAAGAAGTCTCGATATGCCCAAAGGTAATTTTTTTATCATTTCCATATTGTAGGCAGAATTTTCTGATGCTACTTTATTGGCATGGTGCTTGCATCGCTGCTCGAGGAAACCTCTAGGGAGGAACAGGATGTGCAGTTCAACCCTCTCAGTAAGAGCTCACACTTGATGTTATCCAGGTTTTGCTCATGGTGATGTCTGTGCCTCCCCAAAAGAAAACAGCTCCAATCCATCATTACCACAGCTATACACAAAACTTTGATAATTGTAAGGATTAATACAAGCTTCTTTGAAAGCAAATATAATGTGAAAAGTATGGTCCTTGCAGCTATGTGATAAATTCCTTGTATGTATGAGACCTGGCATACAAAGTGTGTTTCATCATTGACTTAACATGCAAGTTTAGGATCCTGAAGGCTGCAGATGCACTCTTTAACCCGGGCTGTGGCATGCAGCATGCTCAACATGCAGAAGCAGCTACCTGCTTTCAGTGTGTCTTCTCTTATCACATCTGCTGTCCCTGTGAGCAACAACGAGCTGGCAATGCAGACAGCACAGACTTTCCTCTGCTCAGGCCTCTCCAGAGATAAAACAAAATAAACAGGGGTATTGAGGAGGGCAAAGAAGGATCAGACATTGAAAGTCAGAGAGACTGATATGCAGGTTGGACTAGATGATCTCCAGAGGCTCCTTCCAAACCCCTACCGTTCTGTGATTCTGAGATGAAAGCTGGAATACAAGGCAGGGAGATAGATGGACTTTGGAGCAGAGTCTGTAGGATATTGCATGAGACTATGAAAGGAGAGTCCAAGCAGGGTGATGAGAGGCAGCCCTGTGTGCCAGGAATGGGCACAGCAGCCATACCCTGGTGCCCGGACCTTAGTTTCTCCCACTGCTGAGGTAGATTTGGGGGTTCAAGAAGACTGGAGGAAGCAGAAAGGAAAAAGGGGAATGATTAATGGTATTTAGATGGTGCATCAAGCACCTTGGCTGCAGATTTCCTTGTGTTTTTCAAATGCATGTGGGTGGAGGATGGTACTTGGCAGCCCTAGGTCAAACTTGGCAAGACTTTTGTGTAGGTATGCTAATTGCTGTAAGTTAAGTTGCATCATGGTGAATACTTAGATGGGGAGAACGTCCTCATGTTAATTACTGCAGTTTCAGGGCCCTGAGACGTTCTCACTTTCTACTTTAAGCTAGTACAGTTTACCATTTTCACTCCAAACAAGTTGTCTACCTGACAGTAGACATCTCATCATCATATTTATCTACTCTGTATCATATAACATGTTATTTGTTCCTTTTATGACCAGAGGAAAATTTCCATTCTTCCAGGATAGAGAAGGATAATAAAGCAATAAATTTTAAGAGATCGGAAGTGCTAATGAACGAACTAGTGTGGCAAGAGAGGAAAAGCACTCCCATGAGATATAGCCAAGCTGTAAGCTAAAGTATATAATTTTATGTCCAGTGAATAAACATTTTTAATTGTTTCTTGGTAAGTTTTGCCATTACATTGCTTATGCTTAGTTTGCTAACAGCAGGATTAGCAAACCATATGAAATGGTTTGATTGGACTGCAGAAAATAGGTTTTATGATTCTATTTTTCTGTCAGCTGTACAGGGAGGAACAGAGGTGATAGTAATAGTGTAGCTAGATCCAGAGCACATCCAGATAGAGCAGAGGAATAAAGGGGATCTGAAACAGAATTCTGGACTTAGAAGCCAGCACACAGAGATTTCCTGAATTTTTTTTTTGGCTTCTGGGAGGATTTATATATGAACCTTTTCAAAAGCAAAGGAGAAAAAAACTTTTCAGTGCAGTTGTCCAAGACTAAAAATGACATCTTCCTAGAACTGTCCCTTATGGAAGGCTCCCATCAGTGTTTGTTCCCATCAGTGTTTGCTCCCAGTGGCCTCTCATGAATGCTTGTATTATTCACTGACGAGGAAATGTCACTATGTCATACTGGTTGTAATTTTCACCGAATTCTTTCTAACTGGTATAGAAATCACTATGTTACATATTTCATATAGGGAAGCCCTGGGAATTACCAGAAGAGTATGTATAAAGAAGAGTCGTGTACAAATATAATAGCAATGATGTCACCCAGAACAAACCTTCAAATATTGCACTAGTTAATTTCAAGATATTACAACTGCAGGAATGACACTAAAATATGTGAGCTAACCCCACATTTGTGCTCAAGTTCTTCTTGAGGTAAGAGCTTGAATAAATTGGATATGCCATGTAAAAGAAAATTTTTTAACATTATGGACTTCATGTTTAAATCAGCTGCTGCTGCTTTATTTTAGTCCTTCCTGTCTCCTGTCTCCAACGGTGCAATAGAGCCTTGTATTTGATTGTTAACAGTTACGCCTCAACTTGTGAGAATCCTGACTTTTTCTACCTTTTTGACCCTGAATAATGCGGGTCATCACTACCTTATTATCTCAAGTGAGTTGAAGGAAGCGCTTGTTCCTGTTTTGAACAAACCAGCATCCTTCATCTCTTTCTGCCACTGTCACCACCACCATTATGAGATGAGATCCAGTTAATGAGACGTGATCTGATCTTCCTGGGAGGCTGAGTCTGTTAGTTCAAGGGGCAAGTGTGTTCTTACAGCTGCCACAGGATACACCTATTCTCTGGCCTGCTGCTAGTAAAGTTATTAAACTGCCTATTACATTAGTACTTTCAGTTAATATTTATAATGTATTTCTGGTTAAAATTCATGTTGATTTGTACTAATATTACTTACTTATTAATTCCTTCAATAGAGATGAGTAAAGTGCCATTTTCATTTCCTGGACATGGATCAATGTCTTCAGCCCTTGTAAGAACACAGCTCCTGCTGGAGTGTGACACCCTTCTAATAGACTCTCCTCTTCTGCTGCTTCACTATTACTTTGCGTATAACAAACATTTCTGAGTTATGGAAATAGCAGTCATCTTACCAGCAGAAATAAGAAGCTTTGTAGAGAAGTCTTTCCTGGCCCACTCACTAGAAAAACTCTAGTGGGTTTTCAGGGTAGCCACAGGAGATAATGAAATTAGCAACCAGGAAGAAGGAGTTGCTGAGAAGGAGTTCTCAAAAAATTTAGAACTGTCATGCTGTCACCTTATGGACTGAAGCAATAAAATAATCATAGCCCAAATTAGTTTTGCGTTAGTATAACCAAAGAAGCTAGCACATCAAGTAATTAAGTGATTTAAATTTATATTCTATAGGCTTAATGATTAGTGAAGGGGCTTTAGAAGATTTTTTTTCCAAACTGTGATTCTCAGAAGGAAGTCTGGGAAGCTATTTGAAATTAGGAGAGCTAAATCTGGCAAACTAAAGAACTAAGAGCTGGTAATGGAGGAACAGCACATGAATTTACCTGGTAATTGTAGAAAAAGGTTTGATCAGCCAACTCACAAGTTATCCAATATATTCAACAAATTCAGGAAAAGAAAGGCAAGGGGTGCGCAATTCCAAGTTTTGGAAGCCTCCCAACATGTATGAGATAGTGTAGTGCTGTCTTAGTTATCAATGAGATGCTAAAATACTAACTGAAGTCATTGGAAAACAGATTTTTACCTCTGCCAGCACTTTTGGATTAGTGTCACAATAGAATATTAAAACACAAATAAAGTAATGTGCTAAAGTTGTGAAAGGACTCTGATTTCCCGAAGCAATAGGCTGAAAAATGATCTGGGCAGTTGCTTCTAGTCCCATAAACTGTGTCCCCAGCACTCCTTATGTCAACAGCTCTAAGGTATGTACGTTTAAACATGAAAGTGCTGCTTAAGCTTAATGGATTTGGATACCATCCACAGACTTAACTAGTCCAGAATAGAAATTCTAGGAATTAACACACATAGCTGTTGGTGACGTGACTGGCAACTCTAATGTACAAATTGTGTAAAGAAATTAATCACCAGTGAGTGATTCTGGACAAAACACTGATGACATACTTTAATCCTGGGAAAGACTACCTGAAATACTGAGAAATCTTTGTCTCAACTCCTTCTTATCCTGAAGGACTGGCCACAATCAAAATACCTCACAGTTTTTCGTGGTCCATCATGCTCTCATTCTCCTCATTCTCATATGCCATTTGATGAGCAAGAGCATTCAAGTCTTATAGCACCCTGCACACATTAGCACCCAAATTGCTTGCAACTCGGGTGTTGCCTACAGCAAATTTATGTTTGTCATGACTACGCTGCAAGATAGATACAGATTTAAGTAGTTACTGCAGCTCTGTGCAGCACTAAAGAGTGCTGCTGAGGCTCTGAAAAGGAGTATATAGCAAGCCCATATGTAAAGTTTGGGAAAAGCTCTCTTTAGCAAGAAACTGGGTCTTTTTTGTTACAGTATTCTGTGATTTGATATCAACCTCATCTACTAGGAAATGTAAGAAATTCTCCCAGCCCTGCATTTCTACCATCTGATACTTGGACATCATTTTTGATTGCTTATTCTATTCCAATTAATTCCAGAAAGTTTTAGCTTTGTATTATACTAGGACAGGCTAAGTATTGGGAAGGTAACATTCAATTTTCCCATAATAAAACCAGTGATATATACAGAGTTGAAAATTTTTCTTTTATGACACATTTTGCAGTTACTTTCCATGTCACACTCTTTTATGATTTGTTTAGAAAATATATTAGCAGAGAACATTTTTCTTATAAAAAATACCAGAGAGATTTTCATTTGCAAATTGAATGCAACCTGTAAGTAGTAGGCTGTAAATCAGTTACTTTTGGTCTTGAGGTATATCTTGCTCTTTTTCTGTGTGTTTTTTTGTTTGTTTTGGTTTTTTTTTAAGATATCATCAGCTTTTATGTCAAGAAAATATGATAAGGAATGGAAAGACTTTTTAGGAAAGTCTTTAGATTTTAAAAGACTACAGGGAAAAGTTTTAACCAAACTCAAAAATATGAGAGCCAGAGCCACATTTTCAAAGGTTTTAAAGATTTCAAACAACTACTCATGTTTAAAACTCTGAGATCTTGATTACTAGTGAGAGATTATTCTGAAATTGTTATACTTTCTGAAGAATCTACAAGTATTTGGACTTACTAGAACCACAATTTTAAGTTTCAGTAATTTCCAGAAGAACTGTAGAAGACTGGAATAGGGAAAATTCTAAGCTTAAAACATTCTAAGAATTTCCTGTTCCAAGGACAAAGGCAGTATAACCATTAACTTAAGGGAAAACTACAAGTCCAGTGAGTATATAGTAATAGACTGCATATTCATGAGCTTCTCATGGAGGTATTAAACTACAGGAAGAAGGACAAAAAGAACAGAAAAAGACTGTTTAAAATCAAGTCAAGCTATAAGAACAATATAAGCTTTCAGTTCCCAAAATAGTGTGAGAAGAACAGGTAGAGAAACTCCAGAGCTAAAAAAGTGATGCTTCATTACACCTTTTCCTCTTTACTCAGTCTGTTTCTAGAAGGAAGAGAGGAAAAGAGGGAACAACTATGGAAGTCAAGATGAGACAAATCTGTAAGCTGGCACTATTTCTATTTTCTCAGCTCAGAGTTATCACGTAGACTGCAACATCCCTGATGAGTTTTGCCAAAGCACAGAACAGCAATTAGGTTAAAGAACTCCCTTTAATAATTGTAGTATGATGTAAAAGATACCATTTCAATTTAAGCATGAATAGCAATGCCCATTAAGAAAATTATATTTTGCAAGCTGACAACAACTAACCTCAGCAGAGATTCTTAGCAACTATTAATTTGCTGAATAAGCTCTTTGAATGCCCCCTCTGGAGCAACCACCTTACAGAGTTCCACAGATGCTTTGGAGAACACTGGTTATAACTAGCCAAGTGACAGACATGTGCCTTAATCGGCATTCAGACAGGTCATTAAAATTTGGTCTGCTCTTTCTTGCTTCTCTGGCTGTCGCTTCTGCATGTGCTTTGAATAGAATTAGTCTGCCCTGCATTAACACATCCTCACCTGCCCGGCAGCTTTAATACAATTCCTATTGAAATCAGCAGAGAAGAACTCTAAGTAAATTCAGAATGTGCAGTAAGGACTGGTTTCATAAGTTTTGGCCTATTTAATTGCACTGTAGATGTTCTTTCAAGATGACAGATAGCCAAATTAATATTGGCTTGTAGATTAATTAGGCAATACAGTCCTCCACAGCATTATTATTATGCACTTTTCATTCATGCAATTCAGTTCATCAATATGCAAGAAGTTTGATTTTGGAGTGCATCATGCAAAAACATTGCCTAATTGCTCCGCATGGAGAAAAAAAAATATCTCTTAGGTATCTGTTTCAAGGTTCACTTAGTAACAAAAGCATTTTTCTGAAAGGATTTCATTTATCTGCAGAATGAGGCTATTTCTTATGTAGTAAGAATAAACATAGACAAAAATCATGTTGGACCATACAGATATCTTTAGACTTTCTGGAACTAAATGATAAGGAGCTGTTGTGCATATTGCACATTGCAGTGGAACAAGCAGATACGCAGGGCACCAGGGAGAAACAGAATGAGTTTTAATATAAGTTACAGTCTTGGTGGTTTTGTTTCACTTCTTAAAATGTGAATTGAATGTTTTGTGAGTGCATTGGGATCTATGGGTACAAAGTGAGCATTTGGAAAACAGGCGGTTGCCCAAGATACAAAGCTAGGCAGATGTATGTGCTATCTACCATAGCAGGAACACTGGAGATATTTTCTTCTGATATGGTGACCACATGCAAATGTTTTGTATGAGAACTCTCAAGGGAATTAATTCCTTGAACAAAGTTAATAAATGTGTACAACCATTAAAAAAATAAAAATAAAAAATGCATGCAGCATTTTCCCTTTGCTTCTCTTGCATAGATTTCCTGTCTTCCTGATTTTGTAAAAAAAAACATACTCCAAAGACTTGGAGTAACTTGTTTGTGCATTGCAGATACCACAGGAGCAGCCTCCCCGTGTGCCTGCATTTTGAAGAAGAATACATAGAGTTTTGAATTGTTACCTGTTATTCGTCATTTGTGCCCTGATTCAAGAAGGCAGTGCCACAGGTTTCTAAATGTTCCTGCAGAACAGAGGTGCTTTCCTAAATTAGAAACTCTGATAACCCACCCTTACATAAATCTTGTTTATTTCCTAAACTGACACCATGTGGTAGATCAAGAGTATTGTAGAGATTAAATGCACTTACAGAGATGTGAGCCATTTGCCAGAATGACACATGCCTAGCATTTTGGGGACTGAACCAAATTTAGACATATAATGTCCTAATTCTCATCCTGTGCCAAATACGTTAACTCAAATGTCACTTAGACAAGCATGTGAAATCTGTGCCTCTTGTAATGTACAGTTTGCAGAATTCAAGGTTTGATTTACAAATAAAAAATTCATAGATACAGGTATGAGAATATATTCTATTCAGGCATGGGAGTTACCTAATAAAGTGAGTCTGGAGACAGTGTATGACAGTGGCTTTGAGACAAGAGAGTTTCTCTTTAC
Source organism: Scolopax mira (assembly GCA_004320125.1). Classification (NCBI taxonomy): domain Eukaryota; kingdom Metazoa; phylum Chordata; class Aves; order Charadriiformes; family Scolopacidae; genus Scolopax; species Scolopax mira. Next base: position 25,066 of record BJBW01004355.1, read on the forward strand.
AGACTCCAAATATGAAGCCCAATTATGACATTAAGGGGTTAATATGCAAGTATTACACTGCTGATCACTTTAATAACAGATAATAAGCTTTTTCTTGAAATTAATTTTAGAGAGGGAATGAACAGCATTGTAGCAAAGGAAATGCAGCAGTGATGGGAGACTGGACAAGGAACAGGCAAGGGGGAGGCAAATAGAACAGGGGAAATGAAGGAAAATCATACCCAAATAGAGGACACTAAGCATAATGATGAAATAGTTGTGGTTTTCTAGCTTTAATAGCTAAAGGATAGAGGAGAGGCAAGATTTATAAGCAATATCATTACTAATGATTTATATCCGTTGGATTAATAAATTATATTATCTTGCCTACCAATGCAGCTTCTTGTACTGACAACCACCAGAGGCAGCTGAAAGTTTTCTGCCAGAAAGTTTGGGTGGCTTGGGTTTTTGTTTGTTTGCTTTTGTTTGTTGAGAGCGTATTGTGGAAATGTTCATCTGATTTTTTTTTTCGCAATTTTGTGGAAAATCCTTAAACCTACCTCCCTCAAGCTTTTTATTTTCCTGTGTAAAACTTAGCACTGATAGCAGGAAAAAAAAACCCCACTGAAACAACCCCTTCTGCTGAATAATTTTAATACATATAATTTTCCATTGAGTGTCATTGAACATGACAATATCTATCAAGTAAAATGCTTAAAATACAGGCAACTAACTTCACTGAATCAACAGAGGTCATTGTTTACCCAAAAGAACTGGCCTGGCTCACAAGAACTTTTCTTCTTGTTGCCTAACTGCTGTACTAATTTGGGACTATTTCCTTCTGCCACCCCAGAAGACAAAGAGAAAGATGTGCAGAGGAAGGGGAATGACATGAAGCATACCCTCAGAGCTGCGTGGTAGAGGTCCCGCTGACAGGAGCTGCACTGCAGCTTTACAAAGTCCCCTACAGCAACAGGTGAAGCAACAGCTGCCGGGAAGTATTTCTAACAGCAACCAGATATGCTGCTGAGACACTGTCCCCAGAGCACACAGGGAACGGACAGAGATGGGTGGATTCCTCTCCCAAACAAGAATGATTCCATCAGGCACTCCTGCTTTGCTCAGGGTTACTCCAAAGGCAGGAGGTTTCTTAGCACCTCTTCTGCAGTTGTGGCTGTGAATCTTCTAAGCCCCAGCGTTCCTCCAATGCAGCTAAGGGTCAAAGTCAGCTTTATCTGGGATTTATAGAGCCTCTTATGCCCTGGCATCCAAGGAGGGAATGTCTGCACATGTATCCTGGAGCAAGATATGAATGATGTGGCAGGCTTAGGGTCCAGAGAAGAAAAAGTCAGAATTTCTACTGGAACATTTTGGTACCCTTTTGCCTTGGGGTATTAAAAATAAATAAATGTTCTGCATTCAATCTGTGTGCCTCCAGACACTTTCTTGTAGTGATGCCTCCTGTGATACATGTCCTTACAAGAGGCCTCTAAAAAAGGGAGCTTGTGGAAAGTCACAGCCTAATTAGAGGCTTTTTTTTGTGAGATGTGGCAGAGGGCAAGAAGGTGACAGCCCCATGCTGGCTTATCCTCCAGGCACACTTGTCCTGAGTAGAGCTCACTGGGATATATCTGAGGCATGTGGGGCTGCTCACACAGCAGCCTTCCAGCAAGACAGGGAACATAGCTGGGAAAAGGAAGAGAGGCAGGAACTTCTTAGGGAGCTCTGCAGATGTCCTCCCCTGCTTGGCTATTTCCACCTATCAGAGGAAGGGTATCTCCACGGCACCAGGTGGTTGAACCCTCCTACCAGCCCACCAGCCAGCACTGCTGCCTTCACACGCCTGACCCAACAGCGAAGAGGGACCTGTGCACCAAGATAGGTCCCCACTCTCAGGGTCTTTTTGGATGAAGCAAGTTTGCTTTGTCCTTGTTTTGCTGCCCTTCTCCTTTGCCGCTTTCCCTCAGCTGAAACTCTGGTCCAGAGGACATGCAGAATAGTTGGTTGCTGTGGCAGAGCCTGTGAGGATGCTGCAGAGATGACTGCAATTCTAATCAGGAGGTGCAACGCAGGGATGGCAGAGGTGCAGAGTTCAAAGGATCCTGGGCGGCCATCAAGGCACAAAGTAACTCAGAAAGCTGGTGATGACAGTAGCCCAAGCAAACCATGCCTTGCATAGAGGGGACAGGAGGTATCTTGTGGATCTGCTTTTGCTGTGTAGTTCGGAGAGGCACCACAGAAAGTACAAGAAGAGAGCAAACAGTAGTGGGGGAGAAATTGCCAGAAGCAGGTGGGGGGTTAAAAGTGAAGAGTCTGGTGGGAGAGGAGGGACCATGGTGGGGAGCAAGAAACTGCCTGTCAAAAGTGCATCAGAAATAGGACACAGCAGGGTGAGGAGCAGTTGGTATTGCATACATCGGGAATACGGACCAAGGGAGAGAAAATAGATCTGTTTCCTGACTGTCCATAAGTAAGGTATAAAGGATATTGTGGCTGCAGTTGCAGTGTTTGCTGGTGCTGTGATTGCTGTGATGGCAACAGATGACTTCGTGGACTTCTTGGTGGTGGCTGTTGCTGAGACAAGGGAGGAAAGGAAGGCCAGAGTAGGTGTGCAGGGCCTGGAAGGCATTAGCTATGTGTCCTGGTTTCAGCTAGGATAGAGTTAATTTTCTTTTTGAGGTGAGTTGAGCCAATTTGCAGAGGTGAAAGCCATCCAGCTGGCTTTAGATATTGCTGAACAAGAAAAATGGCCAGTGCTTTATCTCAGTACTGATTCATGGATGGTGATGAATGCTCTGTGGGGGTGGTTACAGCAATGGAAGCAAAGCAGCTGTCAGTATAAGGGCAAAACCACTGTGGCAAGATATTACTGCCTGGATAGAGAATTTGATTGTAAAAGTACATCATGCAGATGCCCACGTACCCAAGAGGCTGGCCACTGAAGAACATCAAATTGACCAGCAGGTGGATGAGGCTGCTAAGATTGGAATGGCTCAGGTGGATCTGGACCAGCAACATTCTCGTGACTGCTGTGTTTCGGATTTGGTATAACAGGAATGTCAATAATGCATGTTGCTTTAGTTGTTGCTAGGTGATATTTATAGTATTCAAGGACTCTTTTCAGCTTCCCATAGAAGTTGAGAAGGAGCACAGACAGAATGATGGAATGGCCAATGGAATGTTCCGTACCATAGACATCATGCTCAGTATATAAATGGGGGTTGGCCAGGGGGCAGGAATTAATGATCACTGCTTGGGATGGTACAAATTCAACAATTTCCCAGGTGGTGAGAGTGACTTGTGTCACAATTTTTTTTAATTATTATTTTTATTTTCCTTTTCTGGTATTGTTCTGTTAAACTGTTTTTATCTCAACCCCTGAGGGTGTTTTTTTTCCCTTTCCTTTCCTCTCTCCTCCATTTCTCCCTCTTCTCCCTGCCCTTCTTGGGGGGAGCAGGGGGAACTGTGCAAGCAGCTGCATGGTCCTAGCTGCTGGCTGAGGTTAAAACATGACACTACACTTTCACTGTGAACAGGTTGTTCAAGCATCAGCAGTAGCCTGTGCAGTGATCACAGCATGTCTGTCCCCTGGCGCCTGTGTCCAGTTGCCCAAATCTTCACTCCACTGAGTGAATGCAGGGTCCAATTTCAATGTGAGCGTGACCTGGGCTCAGAAGTTTGGAGGACTCTGTCCAGGGTCACTGCCAAGTAAACATGTAATGTGGATGCGGCCACCTTCATTTGGGGGCAGCAGTTTCAGTACATATACGTAGACTAAGCTTCTCTTGTCCTATGGTCAGAAATCACTGTCAGGCTCCTTCTTGTTACTAGTATGGTTATAGCCTTGCAGGCAACTGAGTTTATTTGGAAAATAATCACCCTCCACTCCTCCACCTGGCTGATATTAGCTCCTCTCAGCAGATCCCTGCATTGATCCACCTGTGTGGGGGCCTCCAGGCTCATACTGCTGGCTCGCAACTTCTGTCATCACCTAAGAGAAAGTGTTACCTTGAACTTCTCATCCCCTTTGTCCCTTCTTCAGGAGCTGCAAAAGGGTTAAAATAGCTTAATGACTCTAAACCCTACTCAGTATCCCATTTGTGTCAGCCTAGAGTCTGGAGAGAAAGTGACAGCAATGTACGTACATACGGTGTTGCACTACTAAAGCAGTGATTGAAGCAGAAAGCATTGCTTCACTCCAGATTACCCCTTTAGACCCTATGAAAACCAAAGAAGAAGGGGTGTGAAGGGTGGGGGAAAGGAGACACATGGTGAATGACAGGTGAAGGTCAAGTGCACATACACAAAACACACACCCACGCACTTTCTTTCAAGTTCTCTCTTCCACTTGATGTTAATCATGGAAATGTATGCAGGGCTCAGCTCACAGGGAGCAGCTCTGCTGGATCAGAGAGAAAATACTTGTGCCAAGAACATGGCATTTCATCTCCTTCCTTTGGTGTTCAAGTAGGATTATGATAGCTTCTCAGTTAGCATTAAAATAAGTTGAAATAGTTCAAGACAGGGGTACTTCAATGATCTTCCTGCACTGTAGAATAAAGCAAGTATTTGTCAGTGCTCCTGGTAGAGATGAGCTAAGACCAAATATGCCCTTCGTGTGTAGAAACCCCTTTCAACATCCATAAATATAACAAAAACCAATGCTTGCCGAGTCTCAAATTCTTACCCAGATTTCTTCTTTCAGTCAATTTCAAAAGATTCACTGACACCCAAATGCTTTGTTATAAAGATAGATAGTTGCCACAGTAATTGGAGTCATATCTGTCCATTATCTAAATAATTCTGCAGACAAGAACTAAGTAATATTTCAATTCGCTTATCAGTATTCCTGGTCATCTTCCAGTTCTGCATGAGCACTCCCGACCTAGGTTCCTAGGGTTTGAGATGTACCTGCAATTTCTAGACTATTAACACTTACATGTGTGACTGACTTACAAAATCTTAAGTAAAGTTTCATATTTGTAATACCAGAAACATAATGGTTTGTTACTGAACTGTGGATTGCCCCACACAAAAATTCTTACATTTTCTTCCACTAAAAGAGTCTCATTTTTCCTCCACTATCACAAATGAAGCAACCATTAGTTTTCTGGTATTAATGTGTATTGGAAAAATGAACGTCACCATCCTTGTATTTTCTTGTCCTACAGCTGCTGCCTAAATCACCCATTCCCCTCTTCTGCCTCTTCTTCTGCTGTCAGGTAGAAATAACTATTTTCCTGAACTGTTTGCTGGGACCCAGGAAACAAATGATAAACAGAAATTTAAAACCCTAACCTGTGTATTTGGAGACATCATGCACAAAGGCTGGCTCTCATACTCATCCCAACAGAAAACAGGGCATAAGCTGTGGCTAGCATCATTGCCAGAAGGAGGGGTCTCCCAGCTTCAAATTTTAGGCACAAGGAGACTCCACAACTCCCAGAACAACCTGTTCCAGTGCTTTGTCACCATCAAAGTAAAGATATTTCTTCTCATGTTGAGATGGAATTTCCTGTGTTCCAGTTTGTGTCTGTTGGCCCTTGTCCTGTCACTAAGTGCCACTAAAAAGAGTCTGGCCCCATCCTTCAGGAACCCACACTTTAGGTATTTATAACCATTGATGAGTTCCCCTCTTCAATGAGGATGAGAATTAATGAGAAGAGTAAAAGGAGCAGTAAACCCACATGTTCTTTCAAGTGCTCCTAACTTCTGTCTTGCAGAAACAATTGCGACCTGGATACAATGACACTCCTTCATGTCACCTAGGGCTCTGCCTGCCAAGGGTTTAGCAAATGTGCTACCCTTTTGCCATCAGGACTGACATGGAAGAATTATTTTCAGCTGATTTTGCTGGAGCACAGGGTTCAGCTGTTTCTTATGCCCCTCATGCTCTTACTTAGTTTGGTGAAATCAAGGTTTCACAGGCAGAGTTTTCACCTGTAGCTCCAGAACCAACTTACTCCAGTGAATGGGACTCTGTTCTCCCTTTTGCCATCTCTTCTGCTTTGGGGGGTTTAGCATGGAATTTTCTCTGTGCGATCAAAGGTTGTAGAAGCAGGTTTCCCAAGCTTTTGGAGAAACTCTAGAAGCTCTGGACTGTTGCTTTCCTCATTCATACAGGATTTTGTTAGACTAATCAGTTGATACCACGTTCAGTATCTGTCAGACCTGAAGGTTCTGCTTATTTATCCAGATATCAAAAGAAAAATACAGATCACCCTAGGGCACTTGTACTATACTGCTGCCTTGCAGCATTTCTAGTTTCCTTTCACTCACCTAGGAAACCTGTTTGAATTTTATGTAAGCTTTCCAGACTTGGCAAAGGTCTCTTGTACCCTTCAGTAAACCTGCACCATCCTTTTCAAGCCCTGCAGCAGATTACAATTAATTTTTACATTTGCATCAGAATATTTGAGAACAGGGTACTTGCATCTTCCAATAAATAAATGAGGCACTAAACCCACTTTGCTTCCACACAACTTTCAAACCAACAGACAATGCATATTCTGAACACTTTCTTTGTAGACAGTAAATTTGATACCCCATTTTTGGCATGAAGGACAATTTCTATGTCTAAAGTAAAATATAGCTGAATCCTCTAAGTTTTGCCAGTATAGATGACTCAAGAGAAAAGCACGTTGTTGTTCCAAGGCTGATGGTACTGATGTGGGAGTTCAGAAAGGTGGCTGAGAAAATTATGAGAACTGGTCATTAGAAGAAACAATTATATCTTTCTTCTGAGAGACTTTTGTACTTGAATTTGACCTGACATTTCAGAGGAACAGACCTGCCCAGATACCTGCCTGTGCTGAGCTGGGAGTGACAGAAACAAAGCCAGCTCATCAGAGCTGAATTTCTCAAGCTGTGCAGGCATGTTCCAGAGTGATTTAAAATGCAAACTTCACAAGACAGCACTTTTATATCACCACATCACAAATTACAGCAGCTTTCTGTACTCAGGAAAAATAGAAAGACTATTTTGCCATGATATGACATAATGTGAGCTTAAACAAAAAGTTATACTATTATGCCAAGCAGTACTGCCTTGACGTTGCTGTGAGTGCAATTATACACATGGTCTTCTGTTACCGACACAAGGACACTAAGCAAGCAGGATATGCATTTATATGACTACTTACTTCTGATATGGATGTCACTTCCTCGTATAGTATTTTCAGCAAGGAAGGGAACCCAAACCAGGCATGGTTACCATTACCAACCTGAATTTTTTCTGAGGAAAAGAAACTTCCTACTGAGAACATTGTGTGCATATATGTACACACTATATATATATAAAGATATATATATACACAGACATGATACATATCTCCAGGCAAATGAATGATTCAAGAGAAGTTTGGAAACGAGGTAGTAAGCTATCCATACCTGGCACAAAAGCTTGGAAAGCCTTTCTCCAGATCACCTGCTCCCTGTGCTGTCTGTTAATTACCTGCTAACTTATTGCAGGAGGACACATGCAAAAGCTAAATGTAGCTCAGCCATAAGTGTTTATATTTGAAACACCTGCACAGCTGGGTACAAAACAAATGCACTGCAGCAAAACACACACCAAACAAGAGAAACCCGTGACATGGCACAAAGAGCTGCAATAGTGGGCTGTTCTGAACACAAGAAAACACTTTTTATTGTGAGTGTGCTGAGACAGGTTACCCAGAGAGGTTGCAGAGTCACAATCCTTGAAGAGGTTCAAAACTTGACTAGACATGGCCCTGAGCAACCAGAGTGACACTCTAGATGACACTGTTTGACTGCATAGGTTGGACCAGATGATCTCAACCTGTCTCTTTCCACCTAAATGCTTCTGATTCATTTGTATAAGTACTAACATATGTGACTAATTTAGAGGGATAGTAGGTTCACATGTCATGTCAAACCTACCCATGTGTAAGTTCCTCTCTCATGTTTGAAAGAGTTTGTGCTGATCAACAGAGTCCCAGGTAGCTGCACAGATTTTAAGGCATGTTATGAGAACAAGATGAAACAGCTTAATTTTCTTGGTCTGTCCATTTATCTTACTATTTTTTCTCCTAGTTGCTTGTAATGGCTGTAAAAATCCTCAGTATTAAAGGCAATACAACATCATTGTTTCCTTGCTGCAAATACTTCATGTGTGCAGCTGCAGCAGTGTGTGGGATAGGAGGGAATGTGCTTATTTAGGCTCTGGGTCAAAAAGAAAGCTGAGGTAATAATCAGTTTACTAAATTCTTCTTTGCTGTTGCTGCTGTGTTGGACAGGCCCATTGCAATTTCTCTTTACTGACAACGACCACAGCACAAGTTTTCTCACCTCCTCTCCCCAGGTTAGACACAGAAACAGAACACGATGAAGGCTGGAAGAAGCATTAGTTACCACACCTAATGTAAGGCTTTTTTCCAGAAATCTGGGAGCTCCAACTCTAATAATGACAAGTGATTTTCTAATAGTAGTTTAGTGACAGAGAAATTGACTTTCCTCTTATCCTTCAGGTTTGCTGGGCTTTGCTCCTGTTTTCAGGTTCTCTTCCCTACTTAAAAGGCTCGGTAGCGTTTGGCTAGAAGCACAATCTGTAATGGTCTTTTCCCCAGCACCTATTTGTCATTTCCATTGTATGTGGCTCAGCACCTTAAACAGAAACTATAAAATAATTTGTTGTTGCTCTGCAAACACATGATGTTCTGAACATTCATTAGTCCCCACAACTCTGCTGTTCTTTTTCACACTATTTAAACTCTTAGAGATTTTTTTTTTAATTCTTCTTCATGGCACTTGTACCAATAAATGGCCCAGTAGTCATAAAACACCTTGTCCTCTGCATAAGAAGTTTATGAAGCTTCTATTGTGCTAAAAATTAGACTGCTGCCCTGACCAAAGTACATATCTTTCATATAAGCTTGGAAAGAGACCAAAGAGTAATTCTGGTTAAAGGAGACATTTTGTGACAGCTTGCTCTATTTTATCTTTTTTTAAAAAAAATTTTTGATGTGTGATAATTTTGTGAAAAAATGGGAGATATCTTCCCATTTTCATGCCAGATTAATATCTCCTACACTGAATGTCCAAAGCGACCCTTCTGGTTTCTCAGAGAAGCCATTTCTCCGAGCCAACCAATTTCCTTTTTGGAGGCTTGTCCCGCACTCTGATGGACCAGGTCACCTCTGTCTGCTCCTCTCCCAACCCCACCTTGCAAAAAGTTAACGTCAGGATGGCTCTGCTGGTCGGAGTAAGGGGCCATCTGGGTCCGTACCCTATCATTGCTTGTTGCCAACACACAAAGAAGAGCAAAAGCCTGTAATTGTACTTTCCAAACATTTTCCCACCCTCCATCAGTTTGAGGAATAAGTACTTGCTGACTTACAGGGGATGAAAATATTTAATGGCTGTTCGTAGTTCTTCTTTTATAAGTTCTGTCCGGTTGCCATTTGAACTCTGTAAACTTCTAGTGCCCAGGCATCTCCTGCCTGCTTAGGTGGGAAGAACACACCCGGGACTCTACTTTTTATTGAACATACCAATGACTAGTTTCTTTCAGTGCCTTTCATTTTCACTTTAAAACAGATGCTGAAGGAAAGTTTCTCCATTGCTACCCATAGTTTCAGAAACTTCTGTAATATATCCTTCCCCGATTGTTCTTTTCCAGTCAATTTGATCATTCCATGTATAAAATATATTCCGTATTTTGATCATTCTGGTGGCCTATCTCCATTTGTATTTGTATTTTAAAATGGAAGAACAGAAGCATAACATAGCATTTCAGATAAAACCATGCCATCAATTTACAGTGGAGTAGATGTTTTGTTCTGTTCCTTTTCAAATCACCCCTAACATTCAAGTGTTTTTTGACTGATCCTAATAGCTAATAATTAATAGTTTTCTACTATGATTGTAATGTAAAACATTGTTCCAGTTCATGGCCCACCCATCATGTATGTGAATTCACCGCTATTTTTTCTACATACATCTATATTGAATGTCATATGCCTTTTTATCGCTCGGTCATTCAATGTCACAATGTTCTTTTGGAATTCCTCACATTTATGTGTAATGTCTGTGTAATGGCTGTCCTGTATAATGTTTTCAGAGGCCTTTGCTACCTCACACTTTTTTTCCAGATCACTGTGAATAACTGAGACAATAAAGGTACCAGACAATAAAGGTACCAATGGGCCTGTAATAATAACTTACTGTGAAAATTGATCACTTATTTCAACTCTCTGTTTCCTATTTTTAACCAAACACTTACCTATGTGAGAAACTCTCCTTTTATTCCTCAGAGTTTTAGCTTTAAATCCCTTTGGAAACAGAACTTTTCACTCAGTTCCTGCCAGCCTGCAGAAGACATTAGGATCATTCAATAGAAACATAAAAATATATTTCCCCCCCTGTATTTGCTTTTAGCCCAATCAATTGCATGTTGACTGTGTGTGCTTCCATGAATGATAATGACAATGTGTGCTGGGCACATGCGGGTTGGTCAGGAACAGAACCTTCTCCATGTTGCTTTGAAATGACCCAAAGACCATAGGCATTTAAACAGGCAATTATGGAATTGGAAAAAACTACATATAAACTTTGTGACAAGCAATGAACAATATATTCAGAGTAATAGGTAGCAAATTCATCACATTCAAACACATCCACCATAGGATATGAAAAGCAGGACTAGATAAACAATGCTAGGATATCACTAAGTATCTTCATCTCTAACCACAACCTTTGTGTCTAGAGGACACTTGTTGTAGGGCAAGTAACAAGGTCAGGGAGGTTTTTGGGATCTCTCCCTGTTTATGTAGAAACTTAGCCCATTCCAGGTCAGAGAGCCCAGCATGCGTCAGATCAGAAGTTGAACGCTGGGGTGTGGAAAGACCTCAGGTCCTCAAGACCTCAGCAGGAGGGACAAGGCCTGTGACCTGTGTCAAGAAAGAAAGACATTGTAGGCCACAGTCACCATTGTGTGAGAAGGAGGCTGAACAGCCTGGGTGGATGAGGGAGCTGTCTGGACACTGTATTTGTGAATACACCTCTGTGGTGGTTGGACCCTCAGATCCCTCCTGCCACATGGTGGGTGAATTGAAGTAAAAGGCAGAGTATGGAGAGCGGGCACCTTTTCTGAGCTCTATTCCTACCACTTTTCCTCCAGGCAGCTGCAGACCATGTATCAGTAGCCTGGGTAAGTGCACAACATGCAAAAGCTTTTCAAAGATTTGTGAGCACCTGGACCCAGCAGACTATCTCAGAAAAGGGTCTTACCTTCACTGCTGCAATGCATAGTAGGTTTGGCCTCTGGGGATACCTCCAGTGAGCAGCACCTTTTCGCCTTTTTACCAGAGCTCCCGGGGACAAGATATTCCCCACATTTTCTGTTCCCCTTAGCTAGTCCCATCCATACCACCTGTTCTAATCTAATTCCATGAATTAATGTGCTCTCCCACTATACCCCTTCTGTCTTCACTAGCTGGAGGCCTCCCCAAAAGCCTGTGGGAAAGGTGCTCAGGATGCAAGGAGAATCCTGAAGTTATCAATGTAGATGCAATTGTTGGAGAATGGCTATGTGAGTGTGGCCGTGGCTCCGTGGGGGCACTGCGTGGGTCGGCCCTGGCATGGGTAAGCCAGACCAGGCTGCAGTGGAAAATTCCAAGTCCTGATAACAAGGAAGAAATGAAGGTCGCGCTGACCTTGCACAGCTCAAGATAAACAACTTTGAAGAAGCACACCGTGGGAGAACAGGAGAGAACTGGGACCCAAGCACGTAGTAGTAATCACAAGTAGGAGGAATATGATAATGTAACTCTTAGCGCTTAGCCAATGATTGCAATACAAGTAGGCATAATTATCTGTAACAGTATAAATGTGTGAGCGTATTGTAATAAAATCAAAGCTTGCTTTATCACTCATATTGAGTCGGCTGCTCGTCTCCCTCGCTTGTCGCAGCAATAATCATAGAGGAAAAAAAAATAATTTCTGAAGCACACAGTCCTTGTCCTGCAACTACTTATGTATAGCTGTATGAAAATGACCAAAATGAAGAGAAGTATAACCTCTGACATGAGTCATGCAGTTTGTCGATGGCTAGATCTTCAGTGGTTTCTTAACAGGTGCTGCATAGGTCAGTTAAGGACTGGGTGTGCAGAGAACTGGAAGGAACAGAAGCATTTCTTTGGAATATTTGTATGTCAACTGCTTTATCTTCTGTCCAGTTATTATGCCATTCACCATTTCAGTAAAGTCAATGCCACTTTTGCATTTAATTTGTTGTATGTGATATTTATGAACATAAATGACATATTCTATGTTAAGCCATTCTTGAGAAAAGGTCTATATTTTTTATGATATGAAGAAGACATTTGAGATGGGAAGTAATGGAGGTGAGAGCTACAGGCACAGTAAGCTTCCCACTTAAATACTTCAATTATTCAATCAATAAAAAGGAGGTTCAGAAAGGAAGATCAGCATAAAACACGAAGAAATTGGAGGGGAATGCTTTCAGTGGTTTCTGCTGAAAGGGTACTGAGTTTAAAAAAAAACCACACAGAAGCCTCAATAGATTGAAAGAAACATAACATTGAAAAAATTATTTAATTTATAACAAAATGCTTTGGCTAAAATTTGTCATTTGATATTTTTTATTCTAATCACCAATTAGCTAAGAATTTTGTAAGAGCTACTGAAGCTTTGTTAACTTTATTGTAAAGCAGTTGCTAGGTTTTAGGGCTGCAACACTCAAAAATGTGTGAAACTTTCCCAGTGGACACAAGCCATATCTTGAAGGGCCTAGGAAATAAATGCAACCACAGGTTGAGACACAAGAACATTTAGGCTTGTTAAAATAACCTTAATGATCTGCAGGACTCCCTTCTAGAAAGGCACAAGGCCTTAGCTGAATGTGTGGAAGATGAAAAGGGCAGGATTGGTCATGTTGGTTATAATAATCCTTCAGTAACCACATCATAATGACCTCTTTCATGAAGTGATGACCACTCTGGTGCTAACTCAAACTCCACTGTTGGAGGTGATGGTAATAGAGTGAAAAATGTCAATTAACCCACTGCCAAATCTAACCTTGCCCCCATAAATGTGGACCCCCCTATACCTCTACTCTGATATAAACTTAAACAAAGGTCCAGAACAAAGAGGAGATGTTAAAGGGAAACCTTGAGCCATGATGTGTCACATGAGCTCTGGACAGGTCAGGCATGGTCAGGGCACAGCATGCCACAACTCTGTAAAGGACTGAGCTTTGAGTCTCCCCTGCACTAGTGACCACCAGTGTGAACAGAAAACTGACCACACTGCAGGAAATATATCCCCTTCCCAGCATATTTTGTAATCCACACATAAATCAGTTTTCAGAGAGCTGTGTACCTTCCTTGGCACAAGGCAGAACCATGTCAGATATCCTTAGGACTCTTCTGTAAAGATGGAAAGCACAGTCCATGCATGAGTGCTAAACAGAGTCAACAAGCACCTTTCACTTTTAATGATGCCTAATGCCCCAGAATGTTTAGTACGTTCTCTGTTTACTTTTCTCTTTTATCTGTACAAGGCAAACAATGTTCAGCTTCACAATAGATTTACTGGTGGGCTTCTGATGGGTCAATAAATGGTTATTGTAAGAAAACATTTAAATCAAAACCCACTCCCCAAATAAAGTACCAGGATAAACAGTCAATTCTATGTCCCATTGTTAAAAACAGTTTTGATGCCCTTCTCAGCCATACTTGGAATTGCTATCTGTCTGCTGACCTTGAATAGCCAGACATACTATTCCACTTACTCTCTCCCTAGCCAGTAATTCTTTCATTTTGCACTTCAGCAGCATTTTGTCATATCAAGCATGCATCAGTAGCACTAATCCTTATTTTGTTGCGATCCAGCCAAGCCATGAGACACTTTTAGTCCCCCTGTGCTCTGTACAGGTATCATCTGTCACTAGCAGGAGAATTTTGCTGTCTGGAGTTTTGCTTTTACCAATCAGATTCCCTGTAATGACTTTTGCATTGCCCTGCTCCTGGAAAAATCTTGCTGTCAAATGTAAGCATGTTCTCTCAGCAACCAAGATTAAAGTAGATGAAATGTCCATAGTGATCCCCCAGTGTTCAGGTAATCCAGTCCTAGCTGAATCAAGCACTATGTCTTCACCCAGGTGACATTTTCTTAGCTTCAGCCCCAGGCTCAGCCATTTGTCTCCAGATCTGAGAACCAAAAAAACCCTAGTCCCATTGGGTTGCTCCAGAGTCCATGTTTGTCAGACTTCAGTATGTCATCAGAAAGGATCATCAAGACTAAGTATATTAATGATAAAAGGGCAACTTTCAGGAGGGACTCAACCAACCTGAAAGAGAAAAGGCAAGTTGTCAAAAAAAAGTATATGAGTATTTTCCTTGCCGTTCAAATGACATGTACAAGACCTTCTTTGGTCTCATCTGCCAATGAAGGAACATGGACCTCTTTGCCTGTCTGTGCATTTCCCTCCTTCTCTGGGTAAAATATGCTGCCAGGACAGGTCAGGTTACTGCAATGACGACTGCAGACAGCCTGACTGCTGAAGAAGGGTACTCCTGAAAGTTTGTTGGCTAGATCATGAAGGCAAGAGAAGGCTGGGACACTGTGCAAAAGATTCTGCACCAGGAGGAAGAGTCTTGCAAGGATGAGGCAGTGCTATCACAGAAGAGTGCAGTGAGTACAAGGTAGTCTCCTTTTTCCACCTTGCTGGTCAAGAGTGGGTTTATGTGAGCTCAGGATGTGCTCAGGGAGAGAGAACTTGGAGGATGAAAAGGAAAATGCTCCAAATTCTTTGGAGACAGTTCAACTGTGGCTGTTGCAGCAACCTCTCAAAACTCAAATAGCAGCAGGATGTTGAAAATACATCAATGTTACAAAAAGCACAGAAGGGTCTTCCTTCTAGGAGCCACATAAAGAAGTTACTGTGATGCACTGATTTAAAAAAGGAAAAGGAATATTCCTAGCTCATTCAGCTATATCAAAGAGTCAGGTTCTGGGTTATAGAAAGGAAATTGAATGTTGAGTACAAAGATAGCCGTAATCATGGGCACCTCTTGGTGGGAATCTGGTAAGATATGTTTCAAAGCAGTAAGATTCATTCTTTCTTAAAACAGTTGGGTCTACACAACAAACAAGCAAATAGATAAACCCCTCTGAGCCCCCAGGTGAGGGCTTCTCTACATCCTCAGCTATGATTTAATATAGTGTGGCTCATAACCAAGGCATAATGGATTTGGCAAAACATGGCCATGATAGACAGGGTACATCTGGTAGAAGTCTACTGTGGACAGCATGATCAAAGATCCCTGTGGCAAGAGATGGAATCCAGTAACTGACTAGGAGACCTTGAATTTGAAGACATGTCCCTTTAGAGAGGAGACCTATGGTTTCAGGCAGAACAGGGTCTTTTCCCTTTTTAATCTAATACATTGGAATAGGCTGCCCAGGGAAGTGGTTGAGTCACCATCCTTGGATGGTGTTTAAGAATCATTTAGATGTAGTGTTGGGGGATATGGTGTAGGGGAGAACTTTGTAGAGTAGGGTGGATGGCTGGACTTGATGATCCCAAGGGTCTTTTCCAACCACAATGATTCTATGATTCTATGATTTCCTAATTAAACCAAACCAAGAAAGTTTCATAACACTGCAGTTCTAGGTTGTGTGAATGCATATACCATTATATTACTAGCAACAACATTACTGTGAATTAAATCTGAGACCTGTCATTTAATCCAGCAGCTCTGGTGTATACTGTCTTCCACTAGGCAATCAGCATCAATTTAAGCAGGCTGTCTATTGAAAAATATCCTTTCACTCAGCAACTTAGATTCTTAGAAAGGATCTTTTATTTGTTCTTCCCACCACAGTTATATTTTTCCATTAGTATTTATTGATAGTTCCCTACCAGTGAATCATTCCATTCATTCCCTTGATACGCCCTCACAAAAGGAATTTAAATGAACTCAAACCTAAATAATCCCTGTTGCACCAGGTGCTAATGTCTTTGCAGCACTGAAATTCTGTACTATATATTCAAGTCTTCACATCCTACTGTACTTGGTCAATTACAGGCTCAGGCACCCTACTTCGTACAGCCAAAGTTCATACAGGTGTAAAACTACAGTTTATGATGCACATACACTGTAAAACATAAACTATTTATAATAAAAAGAGCAGTGTTCTTTCATGTTGCCTGTCAGGCATACCATGGACAATGTGTACATATTTTTTATGCAAGAGAAAGAAGAGGCATAGGATGAGTAAGAGATGAATCCCAATTGCCTGCATTCAGGCAACGTACATAGAGCCAGAAGAATATATCTTGGCATGCATTTGGACAGACATAGTCTTAGAACCCCATCCATATAACAGACAGTTTATAAGCTATGGGGGCTATCAGAAGATGCACAAACTTGGTTTTTTGGAAGTTAAGAATGGCACCTAGAGGAGGACAGGCTCAACTTGCCCACACCTAGGCTGCCTTTCAGGCTGAGCACACAAGATACTCCATTGGATTCATAACCTTCTTGTTTGTTTCCCTGCCCACTCCAGTGTCTGGCAAATAATTTCTACCCAACTGCTCCTCCAGTCACCACTGCACAGAGACAGCGGTCAAGGGTTCCCACAACTCAAGGAGATCATTATGACCCAGCATTTAAGTCTTCTGGGTAACTGTGGCAGTCTATGGAGGAAGAAAACTTCAGGGCATTGGAAATAACCTCAGTTGTTTAACTATGTGAACCTCTGCGAATACCCTTAAAGCAAGCCTTATAAACAAGCATACAATCTGTAAATTAAGGCATGACTGGAAAAAGAACACAGGCTCATCTCTTTTCATCATTTGTTAGATTCTTGAGACTACCATGGGTAAGCAGACATGCAGGTTGAAAAGTGAGATGTGTGGAAAACCCTCTGTTATTCATTAGCAGGAAAATAATAAATTAGTAGCAAAATGCTCTTCACCTTACTACTCCTGACTAATCAGCTTGGAGCCAACAACTTCTTCTAATGTTTGTTTTATTGAAATGTTTGGAGTTAATTTAGCAGGACCTCCATGGAAAAATAAATAAAATATTAGTGGCAATTAACTCTCTC
Source organism: Scolopax mira (assembly GCA_004320125.1). Lineage (NCBI taxonomy): Eukaryota > Metazoa > Chordata > Aves > Charadriiformes > Scolopacidae > Scolopax > Scolopax mira. The sequence goes on from BJBW01004355.1 coordinate 42,142, forward strand.
TCCTCCTTCCAAACCTAACTACCTACTAAAACAGGGAATTAATTTATATTTGGATTGTGCCCTTATAATAAGGTTTTAGCCTGGGTTTGGGACTCTCACTCCCATGCAGTGAGACCAGCCCCTGCTTAACACAGGTGTTCTCTAGCAGCCTAACAGAATGGCTGCAGATGACCCATATCACATTTGTTGAAGATGTTATTTTATCCTACAAGGAAGAAGACTGAAAGCATTCAGCCAGGCTTCACATCAGTCTGGTTAAAAAAGCTTCAGGCTGAAAATGAGTCACAAGAAATTTAATCATGCCTTATAAAATATAAAAACTTTCTTTTTCAAATCAAGTTTTTATAGTAGCTAACACATAACTTTGCTCTCCTCTACTATTTTAGCTGTGGCTCCAGTCAGTTCTTTCAGAAAAACAGTGGGAAATCAACACAGTTTTGGGAAAAATAAGTGGTATGCATACTCAATATACAAAATACATCTACAAGAATAGCTCTTGTAAGAAAGTAAAAGAAGGCAATCATGTAAGCCGTCATCTGTAACCAGTAAAGACAAACATTAAATATTTTTGTCTCTGTTAATCTAAAAATAGACATTTGCAAACAGAAAGTTTTGGCTGCCCTGTTTTGCTATTCAGCTAGAGTTCCGGAAATCTGTATTCTGAAGTACAAAATATCGATACATTAAAAAAATGTAAATTTATTTTATACATAAAATCATAGAATCATTTAGGTTGGAAAAGACCTTTAGTATAATTGGGTCCAACCATCAGCCTAACACTGCCAAGTCTACCCTCTTCTAAATACCTCCAGGGATGGTGACTCAACCACTTCTCTGCGCAGTCTGTTCCAATGTTTGATAGCCCTTTTGGTGAGAAATTTTTCCTGATATCCAATCTAAACTTCCCCTGGCCCAACTTGTCGCCATTTCCCCTTGTTTTGTCGCTTGTTACTTGGGAGAAGAGACTGATCTCCACCTCACTAAAACTCCCTCTCAGGTAGTTGTAGCAAGCAATAAGGTCTGCCCTCAGCCTCCCTTTCGCCAGGCTGAACAACCATCTCAGTTCCTTCAGCCACTCCTCATGTACCAAATGACCATTGATCTGTCACATTGATCAAACGTAATGAAGTCCATATGATCACAGTCTCTTCTCAGTACATAGCACAGAATTTTTAACTCACAAGATAAAAGTGAAAGCTGTAAAGTAAAAGAGGGAAAAGAGACTGGTTAAAGACTATTAGGTGACATAACTAGCGCACCCGATTACACAAGAACTCCATCATGTGTGATAAATAGTAGACAGATAAAAGAATGCTTGCATTATGAAGAATTTTGAACACAAAAGAACCTTTGGGACACCAATGAGGGCAGAAAACTACCAAGCTATTACATCTAACATGCTGATTATAATAAAACGAAATTCTACCTGAACTCTTGGAAGAGAAAAAGAACAGAAAAAATTGTGCATATTATGTTTATGGCTATAGAGCACAATGTCAAAGAAATACTCTTGTGATTCAACTGTGAGTGATGGGATAAATGACGCCAAAGAAGGTAAGTCTGCTCTTCTCATTTGTGCAGTTAAGTTTAGGGAAATGATGAAACTGTAGCTTGTCTTGAATCAGTCTGTCATCAAAAGGGACAGCTTCACCCTTCTAGCCAAGGATCTCCCACTTATGTTAGCAAAGCAGTCTTAAATTAAGTTAGGACAGTTGTAAAACTGCATCCTTAAAAGTGCCTTTTTAAATGTTTTTCCTTTGGGCAGATCTAGCAACTTAACAAACTGTATAAATCACTTAGGTAACATAGGAATTACTGCAGCTAACACCACCAAATTCTTTCTGAATGGGCAGATAGCTGCAGAATGCTGCTTTCCTGCAAAATGTGTAAGAAATGCATTTTAAAAATAGATGCCATCTCACAATTGTCACATAGCATTTAGAAGTTTACACAATCACAGGAGCACAGACCACCTCCCTAAATCATTCAAGAAATATTGAAGTTGATTCAAGGGAGAAAGGAGTGTTCTCATAAAGCTGCCAGTAATGGAGCCAGGGCATAAAGCTATACTAAGATATTTATGAGTTTGGTATTGTAATACAGAGTAGAAGCTCACATTTTGAAGGGAGAGAATTATTCCAATGCAGTTCAGACCAAAATAGGTACTAAGCATCCTTCTCATTCTCTGACTTGACCTTCCTCAGCTAGTCTTGAGTCTCCATGCCAGCTTCCTTCCCTGATGGTGCTGTCATTTCTCACACATTACTTTGGGCTACATACACAGTCTTTTCTTTCAGCGTTCACCACAGCTGACCGTCTCTTCACTTGCATTCCAATTACCTGGCTCAAGCATCCCTGCACCAAAGATTTTCATTTAATGAAACCCAATAACACAATGGCACTGTCAATTAGCCAAATGCCTTCTCAAAGATCATCTTCCTGAGGCAGTGCCTTCTGCATTCCCAACTAGATCTAGGAGTAATGGGCCTACTCAGGCTCTAAAGTAAGACTCTACTAACTGGAGAGGTCTATGAATTAGGCAGGGCTGTGTCCAGTGCCCTGAGGATATAACTAAGAGCAGCAGGGTGCCCTGTGGATGCCACAGAGAGCTCAATTACATCCTCAGCCAAGACATAAGTATGTAACAGACACTTTGTGGGGCACCTGGGAAATCCCTCTGTCCATGGACAATAACAAGGGAGAGAAGGAAAACGAGAATGGAGACCACTGGGACAGAAGTAGGCTTCTGAGAGTAAAAATCTCTGAATGGAACCCCCCCCTAAGAAGATATCCAGGGTAACAAAATCAAGCAGACTGCCACCATTCAAGGAAAGAGGCTCACTTTGCTGCTTACAGTTTTACAGCAACAGCTGTAAGAAAGCAAATCCAGACACAGACAACCAGGCAGTGATGGTTTATTCTGAAAAAAGTTTCACACAGTGAACTCAAGCTATACAGGATCCGTGTCCTTCACCTCTTGTGTTCAACCTCAATCCTGCAGCAAGAGTTGTAATGCTGAATTGCAGTTTGAGATAGTGAAGAAATATCCCTTGAGCACTTTCTGGGACCACATTACACTGATTAAGTCTAGACTGCCTGTCCTCTCTGAGAATTCATCATCTCCCTGGTTTTTCTGCAGAGGGAATATCTTTGGCCTGGGTGAAGAGCAACTTTTACTGCCCTGCACTGTCATGGACTGCGTGTAATATCACTTTGCAGGCATAATGGGTTACCTAGGCACAGGTAACACTAAAAGGAGTCTTGTCAGAGGGATGTGGAACTGGGACAGGTCCCTGTGAACATGTGGAGGAATTGCTGTTGATCCCAGGGCACACGGCAGAGAAATGCAGACGGCCATTTTAAGGAGGCCGTCCCTGAGTGTCATGAATCCTAGCCAGAAAGCACTGGGAAGCCCTATGGATTAGTTGTTAAGTTTGTCAAGACTCAGAACTTGGACTGTGGTTGTATGGCTGAAGTGATAATCCCTCTGACAGCTGCTTCCCAGGAATCACCAGGAAAAAGGCACCCACCGTTAAGGTCCCATGAAGGTCTCATCTGCTGAAGCTAGCCCTGACTGCATTGCCTACACTGAATTTGGGTTTGGGCCATGAAGGCAAGAAGTACAGGGCTGCCACAAGTTACAGAAACATAACATAATATGAGCTCCCTCAGCATCCACTGTACTCAAGTGGAAGAAACAAAATAGTTTTGCTCTTGTCATTTTCCTTGTCCAGCAAACTGGCTTTGGGCAGACAGGAGACAAGCAGAACATTGACATCTGAAATGCTGATGGGTGCTCAAAGGAAGCAACACAGACTATTCACCTATCCCTCCTCATCCTTTCCTTCATTCCTATAGCAACAGTCCTATGAGCTGCACCACAGCAGTTACCGTCCCGTTAACCAGTGCATAGGGAAGAGCTGGTGCCATGGTCCTGTTTCCTGCTGGTTGTGACGCACCCTTGGTAGATATCTGAGCCAGCCTCAGGCCACCTCTCACCTCTTGCAAGGCCCCAGAATTATTCTAACTTCAACACTTCCTCAGTATCCCCCAGGCATCTTTCTCTTCTCAGCCCAGACAAAAACAGCTAGTCACCCAGAACCATAAAAAGTGGAAATTAAAAGTTTTATTAGGAGCAATAAAAAAATGGTAGTATTTATCTTACAAGAAGCTACCGAGTAAGCAAATTCAGCTGAGCTATGACAGGCTATGATTAGCTTAAAATTAATACAGTGTAAGCATCAAATTTAAGTCATTATATGGGAGAAAGCTAATAAGAACATAAAAGTTTGTCTAGACATTGTCAGATAGCAGACTATGGAGATACAAATCGATTTTTTAGTAGTATCACTAAATATATTAATATTTAATCAGACTTCTTTCCTAAACCACAAACCATGTGGAAAACCAAAGGAAAAAAAAATCTTCATTTCATTTCACAAGTAAACCCTACCTCCCATTTGTATGAGACTATATGTTACAGACTTAAGAAACTTTTAAAAGATAGCTCTTATACACAGCAAACAAAGTTGTTACAGCTCTATAGCGAACATGCACAGGCATCATCTGCCCTGTGTAACACTGGTGTGTTTGAGGATGTCACAGTGTGCTCTAATTATAAAAGCACAGGGAGCTCTCCCTTCCCTTCTTTCCCTACATCTTCATGCTGAAAATACTTCCTTTCTATTCCTCATTGCCACCATAAAAGTCATCCTCTGGCCAGGCATTCCTTCACTTTCTGAACCTCACCATCTTCTTTCTCTCTTTCATGCCTGTAACACGGACCCATGGGAGTGCTCACCAAACAGTCCCATCTAAACCCACAGTTTCTCTCAGACAGCATCCTGTTCATCAGGCAGGAGTGTTCATAAATGCCACCCTCTATGGTTTCCAGTCCACACAACAGGCGTAGAATCACACTGTAGGCATCTTATTTAGAAGTGATTCACTTCAAAACACTGGTGATTAGCATGAAGACACCTACAAAAGTACAAAGAGTCTTCTTCTGACAGAGCAATGCAAAGTGGCTTCCAGCCAACCAGGTAAATATGGAGAAGGGGAAACCAAGGAAGGGCCAGATTGGCAGCCAGGACACATCATCTCACCAGCAGGTACAGTGTGGGGTGGGGGGAAGATGCAATAGGGAGATGAGCAGAAATGGCCACTCTTAGAGAGACAGCAATAAGTTCAGTGAGAAATGATCAAATTAAGACATACCAGCCACCTTTAACAGACGTCCAGGACATCTCTGAGACATCTCTGTACTAAACTATTCTGATAGCAACTGAAGTGGACTAATCCCATTTTAAAATCTCTTTGAAAAAATGTATTTCTTCATTTTTTTCACTCCATTAGACTTGCCATTCATTCTTCCAGATAACTACACATTTCTATGGTCAACGGCTACATTTCTTAAGTAAAATGTGTATAATCTGGTCCAGTAACTCCACGGTTTTCAACTAAAGGAACTATAATGATAACTCATAACACAGAAATGCTGCCTGCAAAATGCTTCTACATTGTGAGGGTTATACTAAGCAGTCTTGGCAGTATAATTTAATAATTCACAGCTACATGAAGGACCACACACAACAAGGCTGATTTTTTCATTCTCTTGCAACATCCAATTATTCGCCTAGCCGGTTTTGTTGAAAAAATTACATAGCATATTGCAGTTGAATTGAAAACTTATAAATTTAAGAAGTCTTTGCATTGTTTACTACTTGCCTTTACAGTGTGCTGAAGGACAGCAATTACTTAAGTAGCAGTAGAGCCACCATAAAATATTTCTCTACAATTCTCCTACAGTTGCAGTCATTGCAGCTTTCTGTAACTCAAAATTAATTTGTTGCTATAGTTGCAGCAGCTTTAGTTTGCAAGTTTCTGTAAAACAATAGCTATTCTTTTGGTAACAGGAATGGAGTCATTCACCACAGTAGCTTCGGAAAGGTTCCTAAAATGCACTTTTCCATATGGAAGTTTCAGCTTCACCGTGAAATATCCTGTGTACATACAATGGCACCAGTTCTCCTGTCCACATCCAAAACTTCCCCATGGAGGAACCTGTAAGAATAGTGACCATCATCAACGCAAAGTCCTTAGGCCAACCAGTATTCACCTCATTCAGTGGCTGTCTGACCCCCAACATCCCCTTGTCCCTTTGACCTCCAGCACACAGCATTTAAATTCCCACCACCCTAGTGGAGGGTGTTGTGTTGGACAATTGGCCAAAGCATCCTACACAGATCCTCTGCTACAAAGGCCCGCAGGACAGATGGGTGACTAGAGCAAAATGGAAGTGCAACACATCTCATTGTTCACAAACAGAGTCTATAGCAAGTTTTAGGTTTGCAAAGGGAAATGTTATGCCAGTAAAATATAGGAGTAGAAGCCTGCCAGCTGACAATGACAACCAAAAGGCTTCTAGATGTCCACTTCACAACAGAAGACAAACAGCAAAGAGGGTCATGTTGAACAATTTGCCTTGCTCCAAAACCCAAAGATGGTTCCCAAAGTATAACTGAATAAATGTGATTTTTCCATCAGCAAACATCAATTCAGCCAGCATAAAATTGTAAAGGTACTAAACATACATATTGAGGGAAGGGGAGTAAAGTATTCACACAGAACTGAATTTTAAATTGTTTTCATCTTTGTATATTGAATTTTATGCTGTGCCTCAGTAGAGTCATCTAGCAAAGTCATTTCTACTGATATGAATCCCGGCACTATTGGGATTTTGGATTTAGTAGCTTTTTGCACGTAATTGCAGGAAGCTTGACACTTTGATGTGAAACTAATTTATAAACATATTTTGAGTGCATAATTTGTAATTGAAATACATTATTAATGTGCTTTGCAAGTTGATGGAGGGACCTTGTTTTACCAGACTAATTGTTGCAAGCAGCAAGTGAAACAAAGTAGGGAAATGCACTGGTGTTTCCTTGTCCTACAATCAAAGCACAGGAATATCTCTTTTGCTCTTTTCATACTGCATGAACTTTCAAAACACATTGCTTTATCTGTACTATTTTCTATATTCTTCTCAGAGGATACAATTCATTTTTAGAGGCAAAGTTTGAGCACCCCTTTTAAGAACATAGTTGAGGGCAACCACAATATGTTCCTTTACAGTGGCCAAAACATAGCCTATACATCCTGAGCCTAAACAGACCTTAATCCCAGTAAATCCTATTTTAGGTAGAAGACCATTAACAATACTAAATCAGTGTGCTATTAGGGGAAATAGCAGCAGCAGCAAAGGAACAGTGGTGACATGATTCATTAGTTGGTCCCAAAATGAAAACACAACCATGATGTCTCTATTCCCTTGTGTCCCACGTTACTTAATGGAGCGCCATCAAGCTCCAGGAATTGATTTTCAAGTAGGAGCAGTTCCCCTGTGCAGCTCTGAAACAAACAGTGGCATTAGCCCTAGTGATGTGCTTAGGAAAGAGTGGGACATGGCCCTGGAAAGTCTGACTCAACCTCTCTCCTTGATTTTCCAGCTCTACTCCCTTCAGCTTGGGAAAATGACTTGTCAAGAAATACCGTCTAAAAGCAGATGACTCACCTTGCTAGGGTGTCCAGGGATGCAGCAAGCTCTCTGCAGAAGTGAATGAAATGCTTGGCATGCTCAGTCTCCTGAGCTTCCAGCTTCCAGCTTAACTTGGAAGCTCCCTGGCTGCCCCAAGCCAATCAGGCTGCTGGCCTGTCATCCCACATACCCACACCATCTACTGGTAGCTAAGCGTGCTTTTTGTGGTTCCCCATGATCTAGAGATCTCAGACTAGACCTTGCACAGTCTATACTACAAAAGAGCTTTCTGTGAAGTAGGTAATATCCAAATCAATGTCTGGAAGCCAGCCATCTTTGACTTCCCACAGAGCAAGCACTGAACACCTCTGCAATCTTTATAAACAACCAGCTACACCTTCATTCCCTTCAATCCACTTTGGTTTAAGGTCCCTATGTTGCATTTATGACCAGAATCCTATAAGTGTTTTCTCCAGAAACCATGATCCTATATAGCCATCAGAGACTGAGGGAGCAAGGTCAGACATGTAAGTCTGCACCTGCAAGTTGTGCACCCCGTCTCCATCTATTCATGGAGAGCTCACTTCTCTTTGTGAAGATGGAGGGTGTTTTAGGAGCTGCATGCTGACTAACCAATTGGAGTGGCAGATGAGAGAGAGCAGTGTGAGGACAGTCACTTGAGCAATAAGTTCCTAAAGGACTCTGGGATCCAGCTGATACCATCTTCTTCTAAGTTGTGTAATGGCTCTAACATCTTTCCTGGACAGTAAAAATATCTGATCCTATGACACTTATCATCTTCAAAATGCTCTTAGCCACGTGGAACGTGTTGCAGACAACACAGGGATGCCACTGTCCCTTTGAAGAGGCAATACCATAAAGATTAGAGCAGATGTAGGATCCTAGGAGATTTTCTGGTGTATATTGTCCATAATACAAAAATAAAAGCTGATTGAGCTTCTTATGTGTCTCCTGTTGATAAGAGTCCTTATTAAATAGGAAAATGGAAAAAATAAAATTTCTCTTGTTAATTAAGTCTACAGTTTTCCATCATTAATTTACTGTCTGTTACAGTATCCTCAAAAGAGAAGTATGTGAGGGATTTTGGCAGTTAATCAAATTGCATCCAGAGTTGATTTGGTAATCAACTTCTCTCTGAGAACTAGGCTTAAATTTGTTTGATGTTTGTTAACATGTAGATTGCTAATAAATAAAAAAATAAAAATGCCAGAGAGCCTTGGCACTGAATGGGGCATTCCTTGTTAACCTTAGGACATGCAAGAGGAAGTTTTTTCTCACATAGTGAAAGAACTATTTATTAGCCAAACAAACATGAGTGGCATTTAGTCTAGCAAAGTAGCATTCTCATCTACCAGGAAATGACACAATATTTATTTTAGTTGCTTTTCCCAACATTCCATTTCTGAAATGTTGGAGCTGCTCAGATATCCTGAGGGATTGATGACTGCAACGTGAGTTTTGTCAGCTGGAAAAAAGATGGAATACATATCAGGATGTGATGAGGTGTGTCAGCACCAGAGAGAAAACTTTGGACGTGAGGACAAATTGTTGCTCCTGGGCCCTTCCATAGCAAACCAATTAGCTGTGTCAGAGATTACAAATTTAGGGGTCTTTTGGGAACTGTTAAACAACACAGTTAAGATAACAGCAGTTTGGCTTCTTCCAGCAAATGCAGGCCTCCAAAAATGATTCTGAGGGGCTCTGCCTCAGGTTCATGTCCTCTGTGCCCTCATGACATGCCTCTAGGCACACTACACATAGTCTTTGCTGTTATGTAGCATGAACATTATGCCTGGAGGTGGTTCAATCTTGCCTGCAAACATCCACCCTGAATCAGCAACCCACCATAGGCAAAAACAGCCATACAGCCCCAGCAGTGCTATCAAATGCAGACCTCCTTCCCACAGTGGAAGCAGCTGGTGGCCTCTCAGGCCTTCATCCCAACAAGGCTTCCATGGAGTCAGAGTGATGAGGTGACTGAGGATATGGCAAACCTCTTCTCCCCAGGCACAGGCCACGGGAGGGGCAATGCTATGGTAGAATAGTGGGAACTCTTCCTACCAGAGTATGTGTAGTGCTATCTGGGCCCAAACCACCCATCTTCTGATGGGCAAGCAGCCATAAATGGTGGCCAGGGTTGTGCCTTGGGAACAGAAAGTCAGGTCCATCACTGGGCGGCCATCAGACTCCTCCATATCATGGAGACCAGCCCCTCCAGACTGGTGAGATATATCATCCTTATGGCACCAACCCTGTGGCAGCACACCTGGTCCTAGCACAGAGGCTCAGGTTTGAGACTTGGTCATGTTTCCTGGGCAGAACAGCTAGCACAGATTTTTCTCTGTTGCAGGCAAGGGACAGGTTTGGGCAATGCATGCTCCTCTCAATGTGCCAGGGAGTGAGACTCACTACCCAGAGAAGAAAGGATGTTAAAGCCTTGATGACAGCTCCACTGTGCCAATTTTGGGGGGCTTTATAGCAATAGTAAAGGACAAACGTCCTGTAAGGAAGATGATAAAATGATGTCCATCCCACTGGCTCAAGTTTTGGAAGCCAGCAGAAGGCTTTCTGTTATTTCCTAAATTTTGGACTGGCAGAAACAGTCAGTTCAGCATCTGTGCATTTAAAAGTGAAACACATTTCCAGAAACCTGTAGTTTGATACAAAAGGCGCAAACCAACAATGGGAGAATTAAAGAGAGTGATGCCTAGGGCCAGCATCAGGCCCTATACTGCAGGCTCTTTGGAGTTCTGCAGGAGACTCCAGCCATACCCCATGGTTTCAGTATATTGAGTGCTTTACAGGGATAAAAGAGTGCTCCTTACCTAGACATCAAAGGGGAAATGTATACAAAGAATGCTAGAGGGGTTTTAGTGATGTTAATACACTTTATAAAGCATTAAACTTTATTGCTAAATCCTGCTAGAAGATATATAACAATTTGCTTTATAAGTTAGAATGTTTTGGTTTAATTTGGGTGCAACAAATGTGAAAGAAAGATGACTTGAGAAAAATTATCATGGATAGCAGATGGTAAAAGCAGAGAACTTTTCACCTCAACATCTAGAAATGATCGCAGAAGATCATACTGGTTCGGATATGAAAATTAGACTAAAGGTCAGTTCTAGGGCACTCAGAGTAGGAAGACAAATTAAATGCATCTCCTTTGCTGTGCCCATGTAATACATTTTTCCTCATTAGTAATTAAAATTTGACAGAAGAGCTCTGCCTTGATATGGAACTCTTCTCTGTGCCCAGCTGTCCATATTCAGGTTCTAGCCTAGCCACACAGAAAAAAACTTTCCTTCCCTGCAACTTGTCATCTGAAGACTGGATGAGATTTGTTCCGTATTTCTGATGATTCTTTTCCACCACTTTAAAAGAGCCTGGAAATGATAATACAGACCTCTTTTAATTTTATAACAATTATACTAGTTCTTTTAATGTAATCTTTATAATAATTCAAAACTGGTTTTAACTGATTTGATGTAATGGCACTGGTGAGGCTGCAGCTCAAATCCTGTGTCCAATTTTGAGCTCCTCACTGCAAGAAACACATTGAGGTGCTGGAGCATGTCCATAGAAGGGTAGCCAAGCTGGTGAAAGAAGTTTGTAGCGAGGTGAGGGCTGGTCTCTTCTCCCAAGGTACAAGCAGTGGGACAAGAGAAAATGGCATCAAGTTGCACTAGGGAAGGTTTAGGATGGATATTAGGAAAAAATTCTACACTGAAAGGATTGTTAAACAGTGGAACAGGCTGCCCAGGGAAGTGGTTGAGTCTCCATCCCTGAAGGTATTTAAAAGACATGTAGATGTAGTGCTTAATGACATGGTATAGTGGTGGACTTGGCAGTGCTAGGTTAACAATTGGACTCAATGAGCCTAAAAGTCTTTTGTAACCTAAATGATTCTATGATTCCATGATGTAGCCCATCATTAAAATTTTCATCAAAGTTCTTTTATAAATTAGTTCCTTCCAGCACCTGGTTTGTCTGGAGCTAGGTCCTTGAACACTTGTGCATGGTTTCCAGTTCCTCTCAGGGAGTCAGCAAAATATTCTATGGAAGTAATTTTTGTGAACACAAATCACTATAAACACTGATATTTCCTAAAGCCTTCTGACTCCAGAAACATTACTTCCTTGGTTATCATTTAAGTGCTTAGAGTAGAGGTCGTGATGTATTAGATGATTTTCTTAACTTGAGCTGTATGAAACATCACTTCTTTTCTGTCTGACTAATTTCTCTTTTCCTCTTAGTCCCCAGAGTACTGCAGGATGTTTGATGTTTGGCTGTAATTATAATTTACACATTAGAGATAGTCTTAAAAGTGGTTAATAATGGTTTATCTGGAATAACAGATTATTTCTTGCAAAACCATTTCACAAACTCTCAAGTGGGAGCAGATGAGAGGGGAACAAAGTTATCAAGGGAGGGAGGTTCTTGGTCTGTTAAGACACATTTGTGGGTGTTTTGACAAGCAAAATATTCCCAAATGATACTGGGTAGCAAGTCAGACCTCCAGTTAGAGAGTTTCACAAGACAGAAACATACAATGACACCTACTTGCCTAACCTCAGGGAACACACCCCATACCCCAAACCTACCAATTAATTTAAATGAAAAACTTGTGGCTGAGACATATGAGCTGGCATTTTTGAGACTCCAGGGTATTTTGCTCCTGTGTCCCTCTGTTTGTAATTTCTGAGAAAGAAACTGTTGCTTCCCCCAAAGAAGAAAAGAAAAATTCCTAATTTGGGAGCTGCAGGACAGTTTTTTACCAGATGAATATCTCCCAGTTTCTACTTTCATCTGCACAAGCATTAGATATTCCCATCTGATCTCAGCTGTTCCATTCTCCACAAATGCATCTATTTGTGCTCTCTCTCTCTACCAAAATGGAAATGAAAATTCTCTTCCGAATGCTCTTGCTTTCTCCACCTCTACCTGGTTTGTCAAACCTAACTCCAGGAGAACTCTCCTCCACAAGGAAATCTTTCATCCTACGTGAAACATCATTGGTCAGGAACCTTTTACTTCTAACGTGCACTAACATCATTATTGCTGTCCTAGATGGAAGGATTTAGAGTCTGACGAAGAAAATCCTACAGAAAGAGGGTTGGGCATTGAGCTGGACATGTTAGAATGATGGAGTTCTGCGACGCATGTGCTGCATTGCTTATTCTGCAGCTGTAGAGGCAGATTTGGTCATTTCTGGGATACAGTTAGTGAATTAATCAGTCTTCATTCTCCACCATCGTACAGCAGAAAATTCACTGAGTTCTTTTAAATATGAAACTTGTGCAATTAAGAAAATTCTTAAATTTTCTCTCTCCTGTCTTGCCTCCATGTCTCTGGTTACCAAGTGCTTTTCCAAATTGTGAAGGGCAGAAAGATGCTGGGTGAAAAAAGACAAGAAATACTTGTGGTGATACCTGCACACATTAAATAATCCCAAAAGGTATTTCCATTAGTTCATTTCAGAGGAGCAGGAGCACTTCTTAACTCTGAAAAACATTCCTACAACAGTCCTTGGACAAACAGCCTTGTTCTCATCCTACTCTTTCTGATCAATGAGAGGCTCTGCTAGCTGACCAGGTCTTTTCATTCATGGCTTTTTTTTCCTGCATCACCTACTCATAGCTCTGCTGTGAAGACACACAGCTATCCCTGAGAGATCCTTGTTTGCTTTTTGCTTTTATGAAAAAGCCATTTCGACTATGTAAATACAAGGCTGCAATTTCCCACTGAAACAACAGCTTTCAGTATGGGAATAAGAGGGCACACCAGGTCAAGTATCGTTCTGCATCAGTACTGCATTTAATTAGAGTCTCTGGTTTCCACTCCACACTGCTTATGCCCTGGTGTAAGCATCACAGAGAGCTGAAGGGAAGCTGTTTTAGAAGCCTGGGCTTTCCAAGTCAGAGAGTATCTACAGCTACCTCTTAGATCATCCCTTGTCACTCTGCAGCATAAGGTGGATGGGATACATAGTCATTTGCAAGCTCTACAGCCAGCTAACAACCTACACAGTTCTTTTAGGATTATTAAGGTAAATCCATAGCACCTCACTACCTGATTATATGGTCAGGTTAAAAAGAATAATTCAAATATTAACAAACGGGACTTGCAGTAACTGTCTACATTGTCCAAGCTAGTTCATACATCATCAGAAGCCTGTTTATATTATCATAAAATCACCTATGAAATGGGTCCAGGTCTTATGCTGAAGGTTTGTTTATTTAGCTATTACAATCCTGTTAAAGTGATATATTTTCCAGAGGTTCATGTTAAGATTTCTTTTCTTTTTCTTTTTTTTTCTTTTTCTCTTTCTTTCTTTTTCTTTTTCTTTTTCTTTTTCTTTTTCTTATTTTATTTTCCTTTTCCTTTTTCTTTCTTTTTTTTTTTATACAGTACCAAATTTATTCTCCCACCCTTCTTTTCAAATCTCTACTAGCTCCTCAGTGCTCTGTATCTCACATCCAGAGCCCCTGCTTTGAAGGCTTGTCATGTAGCACCATATGTGTAAGACAGTGAACTTGCCTTCTTTTACAAACCATATTTACAATATTAATCTTTTCACCTCCAGATCAAAAGGTAGGCAGTTCCTTTCATACTGTCTTACAACTCTGGAATGCCCATCACTAGCTGGGCTGTACAGGTTTACAGCTCTCCCTAGTCTTCCACTGTTTTCTTAAATTAAATGATTAGGCTGGTTTTAATGCAATCAAAAGCTAGTAAAAACTTTGTCATATAACGATCACCTTCTTCTCTCACCCTCCAGACACATTTTGACACAAATGAAATAGAAATCTTGATCTTTTATACTGTAAGGGGACATGTACAGTTGATCCAAGACTGTGACCTTGACAGTAAGGTATATAAGGAAAAATAGCTGTAGTTTCTTTCATTCTTGAAAAGATATTTTAAGCCTTATATTGCTATCCTTTAGCTAAAGTGGAAGAAAGAAGTGTCTGAAAGAAAAATATATGTAACCTATTAAAAATAAAGTTGATAAAGCTAAAGATGAGACATAGGCACAGACTGTCAGGTTAGTGAAGTTCATTGTGGAATGACTAATAAGATGCAGTGATCTTCCATATTCTTAATTAGAGTCTGAAGACTCTTCTTTCAGATGCCCAATTAAAAATGATACAGGGAGTGCTATTCTGTATTTCCATCAAACTCTATAGTAACCACACTATGAATATCTTATAGCAGTGAATACAAAATGTATAAAAATAAATAATATGCAATGTGCATATTATTACATATAAATAATGCATATAAACAATGTGTATGCACATAAATAATACGCAATGAATTACAACTAAATCTAAAAAGCTCCCATAGTTCTCAGTTCAATTACTATGCATTCTGTGAAGCCCTAGAGGCCTCTGAAACCTGTAGAAGTCTACTTCGGTTGCTTTGCCTGGGATACTCTGCTGGCTCAACCTAAAGCGAGCATAAGCACAAGTCCCCAGACTTGTGTGTGGATTCAGGTCTTAGAGCTATTTCCACAAAGGAGGTCTTAATTCTTTGTGGAATATCCAGGGGAGGATTCCTCCCTCTATGCCAGCTCCCAGTCCAGTATGGACACCCAACTCAAGCGGGCTCATAGCTTAACATGCCAAGGACATCCCCTCCATGGGACCCAGCAAACAGGCGTTTCTGGATGTGGAGCCAGCACAGGAAGCACTGATCTCTCAGAGTCCCTGCAGAGCTGCCAGCTAAGGTCACTCTTTGGCAGAAGGAGTTTGAGGGGAAAAAAGAAGAAAAGATGTCTCAGATTCCACTTCTGAGAAAACTAATAAATAAAATTTGTCTTGACTAGATGCGATGGCATGTTCCTTGGTGCGACTGCTCTCTTTAGCACTGACTGCTATGGAAAGGAATAGCTCGTGGTCATGCTGCATTTATCTCTCTACCTGTTCATCTCCCAGTTTAACCTGTGGGCCAATTATGGCAAGTTTGGCAGGGGAACAGAGAGCTCAAAGGTACTATATTCCTCTTAATTTCCGATAAGTAGGTAGCTAGACATTTAAAGCAGTCTGCATGATAAACAGCTGAGACCCTATGAGAAGCAATCCATCTAGGAGGGAGATGCTATGACTGACCAAGTGCGGGGGAATACTCTGTGGGACTCATTTGCTAAACACATCAGAGAATCTGAATGCAGCACAGGCATCAGCAGGAAGCTGGGCTCCCTGCTATAGGGCTGCTAAAGCAACTGCCTGCAAACCCAGCGTGGGATACACGGCCTGATCTCTTTGGAGATCTTTCCTAACAATGATGTAAGCAATAAACAAAGATCCAGGCCAGGCTAGTCTGTCCAATAGAGCTGACCTCGGTCTAGCCACGATCCCTAGCCTTTCAGGCAATTCTCAAGGGATGTTGTAAACAACTGCATTTTATAAGCCACCTCTTAACCTCCAGTGACATGACCTGTTTTGAGACTCTCTCCAGCAGCTACCTCACATCCGTATTTCTTCCTGTATCATTTGGAGGTTAGAGAATGTTAAATGCTGTAGAACCCTTCTGATTGCAAGTGTCTTTAGTGTTAGCTCTGTACCTAGGACTTTGCCACTGAACACCAAAATTTTCATGGCCTCTTTTATATTTGGATAACAAACCTTCTGACAAAGAAGAATGTTTCAACATCACATTGTCTCAGTAATAACAGTCAAATCTGGGATTTTGCTGGCTTTCACAGAGCACTTCAGAAATTCCAAGCCAGCTTCAAAGAGTCAGATTTGTGTGGACTGAGATGTCTGAAAGGATGGGTGCAGCATGATGTGCATTTGTCTTCTCATCCTGAAGTCAGAGGTCATGGTAGAGACATGCACATAACTCAAATAGATCGAAATGTACTGATTACACTTTTCTATTTTTTATTGCTCTTTATAATTAATTCCTTTTTTTCCCTGTCTTGAGCAACATTAAATTAACTAAGGATACACAAGCATGCCATTTTTGAAAGATCTCTAATTATCTTGTGATGTTGGGTTAATAATTCAGGTGACTTGAATTATGGTTCTAAGCAAGGTTCTTGAGAAATGAATCTCTGAAAAATATTCAGAAAGGTTACCTCAAGTTTACCTAGGCTGGCACTGCAAGAAAAACTTCCTTACACATTAATGAAGGATGAAACATTCCTTTCCACTCAATAAATGTGGACAAAAGAGTACAGAATCACAGAACGATACGGGATTGGTAGGGAACTCTGGAGATCATCTAGTCCAACCCACCTGCCAAAACAGGTCCACCTAGAGCAGGTTGCAAAGGAATGTGTCCAGTCAGATTTTGAGCATCTCCAGAGAAGGAGACTCCACCACCTCCCTGGGCAACCTATTCCAGTGCTCTGCCACCCTCAAAGTAAAGAAGTTCCTTCTTATGTTTTGGTGGAACTTCTTATATCCAAGTTTGTGCCCATTTCCTCTTGTCCTACCCCTGGGCACCACTGAAAAAAGACCATCTCCATCCTCTTGACACCCACCCTTGAAGTATTTGTAAGCATTGATCAGATCCCCCCTCAATCTTCTCTTCTCTAGACTAAAAAGTGTAGTAATATCGGTATTTGCAGCAGACCAAAAACTGCCTTGTGTGTTGATTATCTCTTATCTTTTAAAGTGATAAAAAACATTTTATTCAAGGAATTGAATACTTACAGGTGCTAGCTGTACCATCCTAGCTGGCTAACAGAAGAGAAGTCTACCTGGAAAGCAGAAAGCCTGGTAAACTCCAATGTGGTGCGTCAGCCAACATTCAATTATTTCTATAAATATTAAAGGACTAAGGGACCCTGTCAGAAAGAAGAATTTTAGAATAATAAGAGTAATAAATAATAACAAAGATAAATACAGCAGTATCCCATTACAATAGACCAATTTGCAGACCAGTGATGGAAAATACCTGAAGATGAAACATGCATGGCCCTTATAGTGATCCTGTCAGCAGGAGATGGGCAAAATTTTCATTGTTTTGTCATTTGCAATTTCTTGCAAAAGATGAGCTGGTAGATACTAATAGCACATATGTTTGTCTTAAATGTACCCCGAAGGGAGTAATAACAATAACATATATGTATACACTGGCACACCAGGACAACTCTCTTAATATTTTAGGGTGGTCATAGTAATTTTTGGAAAAATAAAGGGAAAAGGAAGAGAATTTCAATGAGGCCATAGAGGTGGACTTTGATAGCTGGCAGATTGTTAGGACAGTATCTGAATAGTGGTCAGAGAATGAAGGATTTTGAATATAAGGCTCTGTGTTTGCCAGGCTATAACTACATGACTCATATTCCAGGATCAATATACCCCATTTCTCCAGCACCTTAGAAAATCACTCAGAGAGTGACGTGATCTAATTAATCACTATGCCTGGCACTATTGAGCCGGGAATTAGGATACACATTGTAACTTCTTAGGCTGCTTAAAGTATTTAGAAACTTTTAAAAACAGCCAGAAGGAAACAGTCAGGACCCAAGAGAAAGTATTATTACTAAAGCTTTCCATCTTGGTAAATTAAACATAAAGTAAAAAGGAATAGGATTTCTTCAGTTTTGCAGTTAAGCATAAAAATATTTCCCAAACTTTGTGAGAAAATCCTGGAAGTTGAAGAAAATGGGATGTCCCATGAAATTGTGCCAATGTAAAGAGGGCAGGTCAGAGCTTAGGTAGAAAACATAAGAAAAAAATCTCATAGGATGATGAATCCATGGGGATATGGGAGACCTGAGAACTAGCACAGATGAGGTAGAGAATACTCTTGGAAAATTTTATAAAAACCTGGGCATCACAGAGTAATACTCAAATCAATAATAGAATAGCAAAGAAAATTGCTACCTCAAAGACCTGTCTTTTCTTTGTTTAAAAAGAGAGGATAGATAATGCCTATGTAGCTCATGTTGCAGAAAAGAAAAGAAAGGCTCTTATAGGGTTTTTAATGTGAACGTTCATTTATTTATTTAACAAAAACAAACAATAAGAAGTAGCTTAAGTCCTCTTTAATAGCAGCTTGGATAGTTCAGATGCCTAAAGAGGAGGGAAACTGGACTAGCTGCTTTCTGCATGAGCCGATTTTATTAATACATGTTGACACAGAGATTCTTGACAATATGTTTGGCAAATAAAGAGAATTGAGTATATCAGGGTTATGTGCAGCCAGATAAACCAGGATTTGTAAGTTGGTGACTTTCTGTGTGGTGCAGTAAGAAAACCTTTGAGCAATACTTAATTTTCAGGAAAGAAAACAAAGTTTCCAGGTTATTTTAGGCTCTGTCTACATGACTACTTATCCTGGTCTTAGGCACTGAGAAAAGGGTTTGTCAGAAGCTTTCTTTGTGGTGTTTGATCCCAGACATTCAAAAGCATATCGGTATATGCATAGTAAACAAAAACTCATTCTTGCTAAAGCAGAAAAAAAAAAAAACCCTTTTGACCAAGCAGAATGGGCCCTGAAGTACATGGGCTGAAGAAAAAAATGTTATTGAGGATTGTATTTTCTGCCTTACTTAAGGATTTCAGAATTTCTCTTTTAGAAAGCGAAATTATCTTAAATAGGTCTACATTAATACGAAAACTCTTGCCATAGTAATACCCTAGACCCTACCACACAGGGAATAAATGCCAGATCAGACTCAGATCATAGTTTTCTTCAAGGAGTTGCTAATTTTTCTACAACACCCCTGTTCTTGAAAGCAATAACATCCTTGTTAGATCTTAGTTCTGTCTCAATTTCTGTTTCTCTGCAGATCCCCCAGGCAGCCACACCATCCACAGTGGTAGTTCGCTCCAGTCTGGGGTAAACCAGGCAGTTCCCAGCAGGGAAATTGGGTATTTGAGAATTAATTGCAACATGTTTCATTCCTCCCACCTGAGAGGAATGTGCAACATCTCAGGACGTTCTCTGACCCACTGATTACTCTGCTATTGGCAAGCATTATAAGATATTTTTTTAATTGAAATAAGAGTTGTAACCAGTTCAATTCTGAAACGTAAATGTGACTTACCAGTCAAAATATTTACACCACAAAACACCAGTAAAATGTTCTTTTATAAGTCATGTTAAGTAATAATCCAAAGAATGTGAGGCCTTTCTACGTCTCCGTATAATTAATGTGACTGATATTTTGAGAATGAATGTGTAATACGATGTTTTGGAAAAAAACCACCCACTATTCTAGCAACAAATAAGGATGTTCTTTCTGCCCTAAATTTCCCATGCACGAGGAACAGGCACAGCCACTATTTGCTTTACTATTCCTGATTAATACTCTGTGTCCCTACCAGCAAGGCAAAAAAAGTACAAACTATTGCTTTACCGAATTGTTAGTCAAATTTAATATTGTTTATTTCATTTTTTGTAATAATTTATTCCATAACACAGATGCTCATTAATATCTTCTTCTGACAGGTGATGGTTACAAGCACAAGAGTTTAAAAAGCAGGTTTTTTTATAAATAAACAAGAGTTTATTTAATGATCTGATCTTCCCCTGTGAATATTCCAGCCATTACAATTCTACTCAGAGCTAGCAAGTACTTTTGATAAATTCAGTGTATCCACAAACAGCCTATTAAATTCTGTTGAAATGACATTTGACATTACCAAAATGTGTTGCTTTCCTTTAAACAGTTGTGCCGGACAGGTTCTTTTGAGAACAGTGCTCTGTTACTGCATCTATCATTCAAACATCACCTTTCATGAGCTTGGAGACTCTCTGCTGTGTACTCAGTGCCCAGAAGTCCCCATCAAGCCAAAGGATAAGGCATGTGTACTCAGCCGGAACAGAGAAAGATGGTCTGACATGTTGGGAGCACCACATGGAGGTGCCAGAGCAGTGGAAGCAATACCTGGGTGCTCACATGAGTGAGACAGCTGAGAAGCACAGGTTGAATGCAGCACTGGATGAGAGGAGGGGACTTTCCAGCTCAGGTGAGCACGACTCCATCGCATGGTGGGCACACAGTGCCCAGTGCTGATGATTCCCCAAAGTCCATGCTGAAAATTGGGTATGGAGCACAAAACTGAAGCAGATAACTGTTGGAAAAGCTTAACCCACCAGCCCATACTTTCTCTTTCAAAGGAGAATCTCAGATTTAGAGCATCATAAACTTGTTGTCACAGCAGTTAGCAGGTAGTGTGGGATTTTATAAAGAAGGCAATATTGTCTTCCTGGGGCTGGGCTGTTCGAAGGTGTTTGGTGGGTCTTTCGTTCAGGGGGAGAACTCAGCAGCTGCTGGAATAAGATTAGGCCAATGTTGAGCATTTACCAAAATTTCACTGAGGTTTTTAAAGCAAATATTTATAAATATGAGATTGTTTACTGAAGCTGTCACGGACTGATTCAAGCCTCCAGAACTGAGGTTTTGCTCCCATTTGCACAAAGATGCTCTGGCTGCTGCATTATTTCACCAAAAGTTTCTATATGCTTCAACAATACTTTCAAGTCAAAGTTTAATGTTAACTTGAGATGAAAACACAGATCTAATAAACAACAGATTAGGTCACTGTACTAAGTGAAGCCAGTATAAGGTTTCTCACAGGTATTTTTAAAAATTCTGGAGCCTGCTGTCTGTTACAGGCATAAACACAGAAATTTCACCACTGTGTCTGGAGAACATTTAGTTCTTTTATGAGCTTCTGGTCTTCCATTTAGTTTATGCAGCTCCATTTACCTTTCTTTTTTTTTTTTTAACTGCTGTGTTCTGAGGCATTACAAATGCCTGGGAAAATGGAACTAGCAAAGCCAGTTATCATCTTTAGCAATAGAATAGCAGATAGAAGTTTCTGTCTGTAATTTTATCTTTTTTTCAGTGAGTGAATGTGTGTGATCCTTTGATTTTCAGCAAAGATTTCTTCTACCTCTCATTTTAGAAATGCTCCACTTACTTGATTGAATATGATTTTAAATCATATTCAGATTGCATAAAATACAGCCCTGAAAGCTTCAGTTAAAATAGTTGTTCTCATCTGAAGCATTTGCTTTGATCATGACCAATGGCAATAATGAAATTAAGGAAAGTTCTTTACAAATTGGCATTGCTTGTAAAATAAAATCATGATTCCTTCAATACTAATGCGGAGCAGCAGATCCCCCTGCTTCCCTCCCCTGCCCAACAGTCTTTGTCCTAAGGTAGAAGGTGTGAAGCATTTTTCTGACTATTCTTCCCAGTTACATTAAGAGGAGGTAATAAAAAAATAAATGGCACTTTCATGATCTTATTATTCTATCTTCACATTCCAAGAAAGAAACCTAGAAAATTCCTCAGCCTAGGCTATATCCGCATAAATAATATACATAAGATAGATAAGAAACACCAGAAACAAGCCAGAACTGGTTGTCTCAGAACATTTTTATTAACGTGATGCACAAACATTCCTCTTTCCCATCATGATCTCACATCATTCCAATATTATAAGCAACACATAAAAATGACTATCATCAGAAAGAAACATTGGGGGGAATAAAACCTTTTTGGGATGACATCCTACCTACTCTAGCAACCTCCTTTCTCCAGGTTTGGTGTGGTATGTGTAGCATGTGAGCAAAGGAATCTCTTTTTTTCAGTGTTACCCTGGGAAGGGTGTCAGGCAGTGATAAATCTGAGCTGAGTCAGAGCAGGAGATCCATTTCTGGTACACACCAAGGTAGGGGTTTCACAGCTGTGTCCTGAAGTCACCAGGACCTTCTGGTCCTGCTTCCTCCTCCAGACAGGGCTGCTTCTGTGCCCCTGCAGGTCTTGATGTTCAGAGTAGGTCAATGAGGAGTGGGAGCACCTCACCCATTTTTCTGATGATGGCTTTTTCATCAGCCTGCAAAACCACCATTCTTTCCCCCAGGAATGTGTACAGTTAGGATGATTGCCACTGTCCAGCTGTGACCCTAAAAACACATCCCTGTTGTCTACTGAGGAGACCACCCCATGGAATAAACCCCACTGAGTCTGAAAGGACTCCGATGGTTGAGCATGGCAATTAGGTGTGAAGTCTGTCATTATGTGTGTGCAACAGGATCAACAGATATTGACATCATCTTTCTGCAACAGCTCAAAGCAAAGTAATCATTTGGACCAATTATTGTTGAGGCTTAGAAGAAACAAGCTCTGCATGAGATTAATTTCTTCATCCCTCATCATCCCATTATAGGCAGGTAAAACAACAGAATTAGTTCACCCAACACCAGAAGAACTCAGTTTCCCCCCAAGGGAATTAGATAGTCATCACTCATAAAAATGTTACAATCAAGAACCAGCCTAATCCAGGATTTACAATGTTGGTCTGTCTGACTGTGGGCACACTGGAATTCACTGCTGTTTGTTTTAGTTTTAATTTCCACAATAATAATAATAATTTCAAAAGATTAAGTTAATCCACTGGGGAGGAAATGAAGCAATTATTACACTTCAAGATATGTTCACCTCTCAGAATATGCTGATAGAATAGAAGATCTCTTCACCATCTTGCCCATTTGTCCTTGATTTGGCATAGTGGCCTGTTCAGCTATAAAATAAAAATTCCATGGACTCAGTACATAGTTTTGTATAGAATGTTCTAACATGCCAAAAATTATTTAGGACCTGTTTCTCAAGAGCAGCTCCAATAATTTCAACATTTTACTGAAAACACATGATCTTTCCATATAACGAATAGGACTATTTGTGTATGGAGGGTAGGATTAGGTTTCAAAAGTCGTTTTGAGCTATGATCAAAGTCTTTCAGTTTTATTAACAAACAATTTTGAAACAGAAAAAGAGCAGACAATAAAGGAAAAACTACAGTAGATATAATATGATATCAAGTTGTGGGACTGCATGATAAACATTTATAAATTGTGTTTTCTGTAATATTTTTACTGGGATGATTTTACATTAAGGATTAAAAAAACCCAAAACCTTTAAGATTTCACCCTTTTCACCATTTAAAAAGTTTATGGAGTCATACAATTGAAAAGGTGTTCAAGAGTCAGTAATGATCACCATCTGGGAAACAGATGCAGTTAATTAAGGAAAATAATTCCTTTATTTTTATGTTGTAATTCATTAGAAATTAAGTTTATGTAAAACGATTAAAGCATAAAATAACTTTCAGCAGTAGAGCATCCTGTAATCATACAGCGATTGTAGCTTGATTTTGACTAGGACTGAAAGTTTTTCTTGGCAGAGAAATCCCCAACCTTACAATAGAGAATGGAGAGGAGAGGGCTGTTCAGCCAAACATGGTGAATAAACATAAAGTAAAAGGATCTGACTTAATGTGGAAAAGAAGGTGGCACTACTAGGTCAGCAAGAAGATAATATAAGGATCAGACTGTCTTTATGGTGCTTAGCCAGACAATCACCATAAAAGGAATTGATCTAGCAAGTACCTAGTACAGCTCTTTTTTGATTCCAGTTCAGCAAAGCATCAAATTCATTCTTATACTTAAACACATACTCACATACTTTAATACTTTGCTGTGATGTTTGGATTCATACTTTGTCCTGAAGCTTCTAGTTTGGGAAATTTAAGCATTCAAGCCCATCTCTACACTGACACCTGTGCCACAGTTGTTCCAAACTAACCCGCAGTTAAATCTGAAATAACTAGTTTTGTTTACACGCGTAATAACCACAGAGGTGGCTTTGTAGTCAGCTTCATGTTTGGATATAAATACCATCAAGAGGCAAAGAAATAGGTAAAGATTTTAAGAAACTGTAGATGGCATATAAAAGGGCAGAAAAAGCAGTGATATAGAATAGTAATGGAGATATTTGTTCAGAAGAGAATGTAAATAAGTGCTTAGTTGCATATGCTTAAGTGGGGCTATGCAAGAGCATATTCTCTAATATATTTCTAGAATGGTGACTTTTTCTACATGAAAGTTAAACTTCAGACACTTACATAAAAATATTATCATGCCTAAGCTGCTAGATATTGCAGCTTAATGTTTTCTCTTTCTTTGAAATACAGCTAATGGGTCTCCTGTCTAGACACTTGGTGCAGAATCTGGCTCTTTGATAAGGATTCTGTGCTGTAATTCGCATCCCCAGGACCGAGCTCGATGCTGCCACAAAAGTGACCTGTGCTACCTGGAGCCTCTCTGCAAAGGCACAGCTAAAAACCAGATGTTTATTTCAAAATTAAATTTTACAGCACTGGCAATTTCATCCTGATTTATAGCAAAGTAGTTCTTTTTGCAATCAAATCAATAATTCACAAGGTAGTACGGATACCGCTTTATTTTATGCTACAGTTTTCATTGGATTATTCATGACACTGTTTCAGAGGCTACTCTGAAAAGGTTTTTGTGGCTGCTCCTCTTCATATATGGAATACCACTTAAGACTGTTTTGACAACCCATCCTGAGAAACCTCTTTATGGAAAAGAGCAGCAAGATCTTAGTATAATTATCAGCAAGGACAAGAAGGCCCACTGTGATTAATGGAGCCGTGTAATCAATGAAGAAAAGAGAATTAAAAAAACCCAAGTGTAATATGCAAAAAGAATATTCTCTTTGTTCATTTTGATGTGCTTTTATGTGATCATAATACAAGAGATTGCAAAGGGTCATATTCAAGTCTATATTTTTATGTGTATTTAAAATTGAGTCTAGAGAGTAGTAACTAATTAATGTGTTTTGCTTAGGCTGTAACCAGCAGCAATAGAATCCACTGCAAATCCCAAAGGATCCCTGAAAAGGTGGTGTCTCAGCCTGGGCTGCTCTTCTGGGAAGCCTCTCTGCTGCTGCCCTGGCACAGGGCTCCCAGGTTAGACTGTGCAGCCACCCACAGCCCCAGGGAAGGGTACCAGCCTTGCTGCACTGGAGACAGTGACCCCCACTGTGTTCCCGCAGAGGACACCTCAGAGGGGCACATGGGTCTCAAACTCAAAAGCATTGATACTTTCCTGGCCAAAAGGCTGGCTACCACAGACCTTGAGTATTTTCCACTGATGCATGTAAAACTTGCTGATGAAATTCACAGGTTGTTATAAACGATTATTAATCATTGATTATCTCCTGTTTATAACCTTAATAGCCCATTATTCTAACTCCAAACCCATGCTACCAAAGGAAGAGAATCTTCTTTGGCTGTAATGCACAAGAGCAAAAAAAGTGAAGCCCTACCTAGAACTTGGTAAACTTGGCCAACTTGGCCATCATCATCATCATCATCATCATCATCATCATCATCATCATCATCATCTTATTCATGCTGGCGCCATACTGACTTTTCAACAATGTTTACAAAGTCAATAGGCATACAGGCTGTTACCAAGTATATGACATTGATACTGTGCCTCTACTCTAGGGAGGGAAGGTAAAACATATGAAATAGAAAGGGAAGATTGTTAGATGAATGGAAAATCTTTCCATTATGAAAGTTACTGTGGATGACCATCCCTGTGAGATTGCACAGATTGTTTTATTGAACCCTCCTTGCAACAAAATAGTAATAAATATTATAATTTATGAGTTAAAATGTTTGAAGACTTTGTAGGGGAGGGTGAAAGTAGTTTGGAAGAGGTATCACTAAGATCAATGACTATTTTTAGAAACACAAATTTGTAATGTTATTCAATTCTCCTTCAATCAGCCCTGAAGCATAGATACTGTTCTTAAGGTTTGCTGTGTATAAATATGAATATTTCTTATACTGCTCTACACTTCATTAAAAATAATGGTAGGAAAGAGTTTCAATGCTCAACATGAGCCTTCTCATGTAAATTAAAATAATGGTAGGAAAGAGTTTCAATGTTCAACATGAGCCTTCTCATGTAAAACACTCATGTAAAACATCTGGTCAGTTCTCTTTGTAATAAACAAAACTCTCCCTCTTCAAATTAAACGAACCCTGGTTCGTTTTGCATAAGGTGGAGTTGTATGTACCCTGAGCAGCTCCTGAAAGTAATGGTAAAGCCATAAAACCTTCCATGTCCCCTCCTTAATTTCTGTATCAACTGTTCAGCTTTCACAGTGAGATTTCAGTCAGAGTACCTTCAATCCAACCACCAAATTAATCTTCTTATAACTTTAACCTCTGGTTCAGCCTCTTACAAAACAGCATGCAGAGTTATTCTTTTGATTCACAGTCATGCACAAATATACCTTTTCGGCTTTCTGCAACAACTATTTGCATTAAAATACACTAAAAAGAAAAATAACATGATTTTTTTGAACCATCATTTGGACCAATTGTGCCACAGTGTAATACCCAAAGGAATCAAGCATTCATTGCTTTTAAACAAGTTCTTGAAGCTCAGTTCATCCAGAAGTTACAAAAGAAAGAACAGTATTAAAGTAGTTATTGTATATAGGGAGTGTTACAACCTTTTTTTGACTGCTGAATTCTATGTTGTGTGATGGTCAATAAATTTGATTACTACATTCTGATTGCTTCTGAGTTTGGACAAAATCTATGAGAAATAGCTGCTAATCTGCTGCCTATGATGCTCTGAAGTATATTCTTCTGAGGGGGTGAAAAATAACTTTGTGAATACAGAACTTGGGGATTTCAGCAGCTATCGGACTGAGTACAATTCCGCTGAAAAAGGATCTGCCTGGGGTCGCTGCCAACGTAACAGTGTGCCTGCTCCACATCTGAGGCTGCAAATGAACATCTCTGCAGCGATGGTGCTGTACGTGGGGGTGCTGCAGACAGCAGCTAGACACCCCCACAGCCACCCTGATTCTGGGGAATGGGGAGCAGAGCCCACCGCCCAGCAAAGCTGCACCTCAGGGCCATGCACTGACCACTAGGGCTTTTCTAGAGCAAGCTTACTGTCCTCTGAGAAAACTAAGGAGCCTCATCTCATTTACTGAATGCAAGTCAAACTGGTTGACATGGTGGTACTTCTAAAGAAAGACCATGTCAGGATGTGTGTGTCTTGGAGAATTAAAAAACTCAGGCACATGTCTCTGGAAGATTTCCTTACTTCAGCAAAAATTGATGAGACCTCTGCGATTTGGCCAGAATTTTTTAGAATCCAAAATCAGTTAAAAGACAAGTATGCCAGTACGTTTCCCAATACAAAATTTTCCAGATCAAAATGTGAAGAAAATGTTTAAGTCTGAGGTTGAAACTGTTATTTTTGATCAAAGGGTTCCACATTCATATCCGTAACTATAACAGATACTTTACCTTTTTTCAGTAGATCATTTGTTTTATAAATAGATCTTTTAGAAAACTAATAACATCATTACGAGGCTGTTAATCTCACAGGTTGATGGCTATAATGGCCTCAGCCCTGGCATCAGAAGGAAAACACTTGTGAACTCTTAAGTATAAACCGTATTTCTTTATTTTCAAACTATATTAAAACTAAGAAAAGGTTACTCTGTTTAGTTTGGAAATATTACACCCAAAGGAGATGTTTAAGCAGCAAGAACAAACCCACCAGTTATTCTTAAAAGCAGGTGATGTATTATTTTTCTGTGAGCAAAATGTTATGCAGTAGTAATTTGTCCTTATGAGTAAGTTCACAGGGCAGGAATATCAATCAGATTGTGAGTCATGAAGTGAACACTGAGCAAAATGACTACAGGGACTTTGTCTGAATTAACTTGGATAAAGTAGTTCTTAGGAAACTTTTGTTAAGTTACTTTGAGAAAGCAGGAGTAAAAGTGATATTAAATAACTGTTTTCTGTTGTTGATCCCAGATCATGTGCAGAGCACCAAAGCAAATACTTTCATCAGTAAGACGATGCAGTGGAGTGGCAGAGCCTGTTTGGCTCGCTGGCTGGTGGAGCAGCAGCCCCCACGGCAAAGTGCATCCCCCTCCTGCTGGGGCCATACAAGCAAAGAGCAGGTCAAGCTGGCGAGATGTTTGCTGGCATGGACACACAGTGACATATGAAGCAACATTAGGAAGTGTCTAAAGAACCTCAGATAAAAAAAAAATGTTATTATTTCTTCTGTGAAGATAACTTCCCTGTACAGACTTAATGAAGCAGTTGACAGTCAGTGAAGAGGTCACTGTCTGCTCCTCTCCAGGCCATGGGCAGAGATCAAGCATTCCCACCATAGCCCATCTCTCCAGATATCATCCACAGGGAGCAAATGAAAAATCAGTTTCATTCCACAGGGTCACGACAAGGACATCAAGGCTCTCAGTGACATAGACACACTATAGATTTTGTTTGCAAATCAATGTTCCTCCACATTTAGTCACTATCGAAGATAGTCACTGAACAGCTACAACATTTTACTACCAATATAGTGCTACATCCAATGCTATTTTCAGATAAACACTTCTTGCTTTTAATTACTTCTGTAAATTTAATTATTGATTTCCATTTATTTTATATTCTTTTATATTTTTATACACTTATTCATTAAGAAAGAAAGGGCTTCTTCACATGAAGACATTCAATGAAATTGGTCAGAATTAATTTTTAGAATGGGCTGATTAAACTGTACCAGATCCTCTTGGGAGACTATGCTTTTAATGGGAATTAAGCTGAATTGGATTAATTTGGCTTTTGCTTTGGAAGTAGAACATAGCTATTTCATTTCTGTATGACATACAAAACATAGTATAGTTTAACTGATTCACTATAAATTATTGCTGTTACTTAACACAAGAAAATTTTCTAAGTTCCCCACAAGTGACAGGCTCGAAGTACCTACTCTTTGTGCCATCAATTACCAAAAAGCTGTGTACTGTTAAAAAGCCAACACACAGGGAGTTGGCTAATATAGCACCTTTTCATTTTAAAAAGGCGGTAAATACTACTTAAAAGGCTAACATTTTCTATTTGCTCATTGATTTGTCTAAAAAATTTATGAAACGGGTCACAGAGAGCAGCAAGATGATTGTACCTTGCCGCATTGTGCAATGAAAGGCATTTAAAAGCGTATATTCTTCTCTTCCCTTAATTACACAGCCTATATTCTGACCAATTATCCAACTGAAATTAATGGGAACTAGACAACATTGTTTCTTAGAGACTGTAATTTACATCTTTTCAGGGTATCACGGCAGTGGTGGGATGGATGATCTTTGCAGCGGCCTTGGTTGTGCTTCAGCTGAGTTTCAATTATGAGCATTGTCCCTCTTTTTCTTGGTCGTGGTGATAAAGACAGGTGCTGACAGTCATGCTCAGAATCCTTTTTTCCTTCTGTGGTCCACAAGGTAACTAGTACCTTTTGTAGAGCCTGAGGTGCTTTCCCTGAACCTTTGATGTTGTGTGCAACTTGTTGAACTCTTTAGAAGCTGCTTTTATTTATCTAGTAGATGTAGCTATAGAGGCTTAGGTTTTCCGTGACTATACAAGTCACCAAATCCTGACAGCACACAGTTATTCTGTAAAATAACTCAAAATTTAAGCCTCGCTGATTTTTATAACCAGTAGCCCATTAATCCTATTCAATTTAATGACTTAACTGTATAATATTTAAAAGGACAGTGTTTCCTAATTATTGCTAGCTATATTGATACATCAGCCATTATGGCTGTTTTCTTGCCTAATTATAGAGAGAAACCCTACCATTGTGAGTAAACATTAATATTTGAGAAAATGATACTGGACATCCAACTGACTGGTTTGTTACTCTGGGCCAAGCTATTTATAGTAAACACAAATAACGAGGTTTGCACTTTCCTTTATTTTTTATTGATTTAGCATATTAGTAGGTCCTTGTGGGAAGATAAGCTATCACCCTTTGAATGTCAGAAATAAATGCAGCAAATAGCCAAATGACATGCTGTCTCTGCTCATCAATACTCCAACTCGCTTGCGTCCATGCTTCGATCAAATTGAACTACAATTTGTATTCTAAATTTTGTATCCAGTGGGACTATGCTGTTGGGGCAGCCTCTTGACCTTTCTGTGAATGTCAGAGCAAAACACATCTCCCAAAGGTGAATACACCCACGAGCTCCACCAGGTTGCTGGGCATTCATGGTAGTCCACATAAACCCGAGATTCTTTCTGCCTTAGGAACCAATTTAAAACATCATGGCAGAAACAATGAATGTATAAACTAAATTATTCCTAAGATATATTTTTTTCTTTGAGTAATTAGAGTCTAAGATTGATTACAGTCACTGTTTCTGGCAACTGGTGAGACTGTACTAAATCAGTCAGGCAGCCCAGGAGTGCTCCTCACAAGAAAGGTGGAGATGATGCCCACAGGTGGGGATGTCCGGAGCTGCACCCTGCCTAAAGGTAACAGTCAAAATGTTTAGTAGAAAGG
This sequence comes from Scolopax mira, assembly GCA_004320125.1. Taxonomy (NCBI): domain Eukaryota; kingdom Metazoa; phylum Chordata; class Aves; order Charadriiformes; family Scolopacidae; genus Scolopax; species Scolopax mira. The sequence continues at coordinate 72,881 of BJBW01004355.1, forward strand.
TGCTCATTTTCATGAGGCAGAGTTTTACAAATTCTGCATATCAATAATTCGCCTGAACCTTCAGCTGCCAGCCCCTACCTTCTGCTTCTCACTAGAGAAGCTAAACATGTATAGCACCGTGTTTGCTGTGGGGAACGGGCTGTCAGCATTCACTTCGTATTTTTAATTGGAAACTGCTCTAAACCCACAGCATGGCCCAGCTGAAAAGCTTTACAGCAGTATTTAATTTATTTGATGTATCAGTTAACAAGCTTCCTCTTGAATGTTCAGGTACAATTTGTTCCCTTTGCCCTCAATTTTCCATAGCTGGAGAAAGGATATGGAGCAGGCTGTAAAGACCCAACAGCAAATGAACCTTAGATGACTTTGCATATCCTTTGGCCTTTTCTGAAATTTCCAGAGTTCTTGTCCTACAGTATTGTTTGACAAGCTCAGAAATGATTAGTGAGCTCTGTTCAAAAGTAGAGTTGGCCTTTCTGGTTCTTCTTTGGCAGTGCCTGGCTTGGTGCAGCTAGGGGTAGCTGGGAGATTTGCTGTTAGATCGAATGCAATGAAGAACAAACATTAATGGTGCTAATGGAAATTTTCTCCATTTCACCTCATGGATTGCTCTAAATTGCCATCTGACCTATGTTAAATCCTACAGTACCTGTCAGGAGCAGGGAAGGATTGCTGACAAATTGTCTGAACTTTCTACCGTCTCCTCTAAAGCCGCTTAGAGCCAGTTTCTGTCCCCATAACTGCACCTAAAATACAGATTATCCTCCTTTCCTTCTCCTTCTTTTTTTTTTTTTCTCTTGAGAAAGCCCTCAGGTCATTATTTTTTTTGGATGGGAGGGATCAAGCTTCCACTATTGTCTACTCAAATTTATTTCACTTGTAAAAGAAGTGCATTCTTTCTTGCATTCTTTCAAGAGCATTCAGCTTAAAAATAAAAAGCTTCCATTTCCTTATTTCTTTTTCCTTTCTTGAGAGGGACATTATGACTGGATACCTATGAAAAGCCTCTATACTTAGGTAGACAAATTCTCCCCTTAGAAACAGCAAGCCATGAGCACAAGGAAGATGGGTACTTCATAATTTCAAGATACTGTTCAGCTAATCCACATTAATCCACTGAGAAACCTTTTGGTCTTACAAAATGAAGGCCTAGAGAGGGTCAGAAAAAGACAAATGGTCTACAATATCACTTACTGAATGTTATTTTATTTATGTCTGCACAATTTCCAATGCGGGGAGCATTAAGTACGTAGCAATCTGTTGCAGGAACTAGGACAACAGCAAAACAACTTTCCTAATGTTCGAGAAAATTAAAAACAGAAACCCCTACTCCTCTAAAGCAATTTCTCAACATGGAAGAATATATAGCCACAGCTTGATTGCAGTCTCCACAGATTTACTAAGCAGAGTTTCTCAACCACTGGGCTGGTTTGAAAGCGTATATTCTGTCTTTGATTTTGTCCTGCTGTTCTTGTTTTATTTATCTTTATTTATCTGTACATCTAATGATTTCTGTCTCCAATTCCAAGTTGCTGAGTCTTCCCCCATGAGGAGAAAAATAGACTGAACTTTCCCAGAAGTGGCATCACAATGTAAAAGCAAGGAAGCTCCATAGATAGCAATGACTATGATGCAGATGGCAGTAGGAGGATGGAGCTCACCTCAACAACTTTGTTGTATTCCCTGCCATGGGCAGGACCTTCCAGGACCTATTGGTCTCCTTCAGCTGACTCTCAGACTTTGAGCATCTTCACAGTAAGATGTGGACACAGCATTTGACCTCAAGTATGATGTTCCCAATCATCTGTTCTTGCTCTACCACCCTTAGGGAAACAGAGCTGCCTCTACTGTTGGTTTTCCCCCGTTGGGTAGGTTTGTACCCACTAACCCAGAACTGGATCTGGATCTATCCTTGCTTACCAAAACTGGTCTCTGCCAGATTTGCTGGAAAAGGGAAACATTTGTAGATGGGCTGTGGAGCATCTACAGCATCTACAGTACCCTCTCTCCATCTGAGAGTGAGTGGCAAAGCCTTTCCTCTTCTGCCTTTAGCTGTCATCAGCCTGGCTTTCTTCCTAGACCTTCTATGGCTTTTGCCAGCATAAGCACCTCATAGAAAAGAATCAAATAAAAGTCTGTGGTGAGAACTATATTTAAAATGTCCTAAAATGTTTCAGAATTTGCCTTAGCATTAGGCAAAATCTTGAACTCAGTATTAATCTAAATATTAGTAAAAATGTTTCTCATGTTCCTCAGAAAGCCTTTTAGCAGCAGAGGTTGGTGAAGCTGGTAGTCACAGTGATGTCAGGAAACACTGGCATCCCAAGATGCAAATAGGTTGAAATATCCCGAATAATGGTGTTCTTGACTTTAGCACAAATCACATTGATAATCTCTCTCAGTCACTAAAATATTCCTCTTCGTTATAATCATCTAAGCTCAAAAATACCTCAATTTTTTTCCCTATCCAACTACTGTTGAGTTTTTTTCAAAATCCCCTTCAAATTGGGGGGATTATTATTCATATGTGATTTCAAGGCCAATATCTTAATATTTGCTCCGAAACTGACAGCCACTCTGGTGCTTAGATAACTCCCAGTGTACCTGAATAGTAATCTTGCTGCAACACCCTCTACCTTGTATTAGTAAGACAGAGCAGACATCCTGGATTTCTCATCTCCATTAACTAACAGAAGACATTTGTCTTCAGTCACAGAAATCTCAGTTTTATGGTCCTCTCTATTTTCATGTTCCTGTTTTATCCTCTTGTTATCTCTTTGTATCTGATAGCATCTTTGCATCTGTATCCCATTCCATCTGCTGTATAAGGACCACAGTCTGCAAAGGAAAAGTTATGCAAGAGTTTCCAGCCTACAGCAAGAACAATTTACATGCCCATTGAGGAAAATAAAGGTCTCTCAGTACTCATGCATGGTACGTTTTTATCCTATATAATTAACCCTACTAATCAGATTGGACTGAGTAACTTCAAAGAGCTACAAAATACTGCCTTAAAACTGCAAAATACTGTCTTTAGACACTGCATTTGGGCTGTCAAGAGAACTGCAAATTCATCCAAACAGCAATATTTTGAAGATTTTTTTTTCACCTTTCTTTTACTTTTAAATTGTTTTTCATTTCAAAACCAGAACAAGAAAACAGAAGAAGGTGGTACAGAAGAAGGATGCCAGAATACGGGCTGAAGGACCAATAACTTTGAAGTTCAATGCCTTTGAAGTAGTACTAAATAGCACTAGTTCATGTCACTAACTAAAAATCACAGGTTTTTAACTGTTTGGGTACAATTCTACTTTTACTAGGAAAAACAAGCATACAGGCTGTCAGGAAACATTCCTGCAAATCTGTGTTGCTAAATACTATTTTCTATGTTTTTCCCATCTCAATTCTCCTTAACTTCTCAAACTTGAAATTATTCTGGAAGCTGTAATCTTTTCATGTGACAAAAATATACTTTTTTCTCTTGACTTCAAAAGAAATACATACATTTCTAGTTTACTTGTTTCCTGGTTTGTTGATCAGTATTTTTTTTTTTACAGACAGGATTGTCAAAGTAAATAGTCCAAAGTATCTTGGACTGATAGAAGTGTAAGTTCTGATTAACGTCTTTGAGGGCTACTGACAATCCCAAGCTAAGTATCAGAGCAGACCACACACTAGCTATTGATTTTTTGCAAATGAGCAAATATAATTTTGTGATGCATTGGACTTCTAATCATCTTTAGCATAAGTGAGAACTGCAGTGGAGAGTTGCGGGATTTTATTCCTAGTACAAAAATGCATAAACATAGAACTAGGCAAAACCAGATCACAACTAATTACTATAGTGGGTTTTTAATTATTATTTTGAATGACTCATTGCTGGAAGTAGCATCTTTACTCTTTCAACAATATCATATAGTCTTCATAAAGCCTCAGCTGTTGAATAAAGACACTACTTGAGAATACAAATTTTCAGAATATCCAGAAAAGATTGCCAGATCTATTTCATTAAGATCTTGGTACTTGAATAGGGTAATTTGCAAATATTACCATATTGTACCAGATTGTCTCAGAAACCCAAGCAAACAAAATGAGTCCAGCAGTTTTTTGCTGTTCCAGACTCTACATTTTTACATTAAAATCTTTTTTTAGGACCTTTATTTATGATTTTTCAACTTCTAGGGTTAAAAAACCCTATGAAGCATGACTCTATACCTCACTGATTAATCTAGCTTTAAAGCTCCCTTCTGTTATTGAGAAGACAGATGACACTTGTACCAGAATGTGCATCTGCATCTGTGTCTTTTGAGCTTAATTATATAAAATGTTTATTTAATTCTGCATTAAACGAATTTTGTACACTTTCTTTCAGCTTTTTAATTTGATTAAAGTATGCCTTTAAGAAAACAGATAGCAGGCTATGCTTGAAAAATATTATTTAAAATTTCTTTGAACATCAAAATGCCTCATTAGCTCTGAAATGTGTTTCTGAGTAATAACAGTTAAACAATACATCACTGTTTGAAGTCAATTGATTCTCAAAGATACTAATTAAATACAATCTATTTTTCTTTGTGAAGAAATTTAGATATATTTGAACATAACCGTTACATTAGAAATTACCCACATCTCAGTAGGGTGCATAAGGCCTAATTCATGCTACATTTAAATCTGTAGCTAAACTTCTTTAAACTTCACAAGTGCAAGACTGATTTATAACACATTGTAGTGTTTGATTCCTCTCTTTTTAGTATTATTTATGTGCATGACTAGATTTGCTCCATAAAAATATAAAAAGAATATTTTAAGAAAATAAATATCTTTCTTCTACTTAGAACTACGGCTTCACATCAAAATCACCACTGCTAGTTGGAGGAAGGATTTGCAGATTTTTTTTGTGGAAGCAACAGTTAAAACTTTTTATAAAGGAGGAAAGTCATCAGGCTTAATTTGATTACCTTGGCACCTCCCCTAGCGTGTCCATTTATTTCACTTGTCTCATTGAAAAGACCATTCAACTGAAGTTGAAATCTCATCATTCAGAATAGATAATTAAATGCTAACAACTATAGCATGAAGGAAAAGACATGTCTCTTTACCAACTAAGGTTCTCTGAAGCAAGGAAAGTGTTATTTATGATGTCCCAACGCTCGCTTGCTATGCCTGACCACAAATTGGCTGCAACTTGGACTCCAAAAGAGGTTGATGTCCACCACTGGGCCAGCAACTCGGCAGCCACCAGCTCCTGCCTGTTTGACCTTTGATCAGCTCTTTCTTCCCAGCCAAAAACATCTGGAGATAAGTACCCCCATGGATTACCCACATTATACATCTAACTGTGCTCCAGAACAGTGTTTCTCAGTGTCAGGGAGCTGTGACAATGTGAATGATAACTCCAAAAACAGGACAGTGTCTTCAAGCATCATATGTTCAATATTTCTTATAAACAGAATGGCAAAATGTGACAGCTGTGTACAGTTGTGAGTTTGGTGGTTGGTTGTTTTTTTATTGTATTTAAAAAGACATGCCTGGTGCATTTTTAGTGCTTCTTCACTAACAGTCTCTTGTAATTGAGGTTGGGGGGATGTCATTTTGTTGCTGGAAACAGAGTCTCAAATTGAGAAACATCTCCTAGATAAACCAGCCAGAGACAGGGACAGTTAGCGGAAATTGGTCAAAACAGTCAAAGTTGGAAAAATATGTGGGTTGTGACTGACAGAAGTCTTGGGTGTCTGCCCCGGTGACTTGCAAGGCCCCTCCAGCTGCTTACTCTTGTGTGGAGAGTGCCAGGGACATTTCCAGTGCTGCCCAGCCCTACCAAAGCCCTCTGACCAAAGATATTTCTCCTTCTTTCCTGTCGTTTCTTTCCCTTTCATGCCATGTCCATGGCAGAGAACCCAAAACGCCACAGTTTCATCTCTGTCTCCTTTTCCTTCTCAGTACAGCTATTCAGTTATCAGGGAGCCTCTCAGGGTTTCAGCTGCAGGCTGGACACAACCTCCAGATTTACAAAAAACCTAAGCAAGTTTAGTAAACAGAAGGGATTTATTTATACCATCTACACTTTAAATGCCATTTTGAGTGTTTCAGGAAAGGTCACTTAAAATTAGTTGTCCAATACCAGCTCTATATTTACATGAGATTTTAAAGCATTTAATTATGAGGTGCTTAAAATTTACAACATCCTGATTCATATGTGCAAGACCTTTTTTCACTGTTATCTACTCAGCACGAGACTTTCAGTATTTTAAAATCTAATTACTTTTACCATTGACCTCTAGAATAAATTCTACCTGTGGTTCCTTGAAGCCAGTGTGCTTCCTTATCAACCTTTTGCCAACATTAGCTTTGAGAAAGTTGGATGGTAATTCCAGGGTAAATCCAGATATGCTGTATGTTCTCTTTGGGGCAGGTCATTTCCAAAATAGGCTGTAACACTGGACAGAGCTTTACTGTTAAAATAAATACTTCTATGCTTTTAACATATATATAAACCCCAAAATATTAATATATGCTTGGTTTTCATATTTTGTCCTTGTAAAACATTTCATACTAACTTTTTATAGAATTTACAGAAAAATGCACAAAACTGAAAAAAACAACTTCACATTTCATTATTCAGGTACATTTTCAGAAGGTAGAAGATATAGAACATATATTTTTTTCTGCATACTGTCTTGTGGGCTAATTTTGAAATATGTATGCATAATCTCTTCTCTATAAAAAGCGTACATAAAATCTCTAGTCTATACACTGTCTAGTCTATCACAAACCCATCACAAAAGATGAGAAGCATAACGGGAAATATATTTTGTAATTTTATTTTTCTATTTTCACATTGTCCACAGGGATACTTCTTTTTCTGTAGCCTTACTGATCATGATATGATACAAAGAGGAATCCAACCACAAGAAAATGAAACACGACATTCAAGTGGAAATGAGAAGCATAATTTTAATTTGTGAATGACACCATTAGCATATTTTATCAGGCAATAACACATTTAATTTGTTTAACCTCAGGCTATTAGGCTCATGTCATTTACTTTCAGAGCACAGCAGAATGAGTCCAACCATTGCACAGGCTCCTCTTGCAAATTTTTTTGTCCCTCAACACCTACACTTGCTGGATGACAAAGTGATCTTCTGGGGCTTTGAAATCAATACATGTAAACTCTTCAGTGCCATCCTAATCATCACTGAGACATTTAGGTCCTACCTTAATGTATTTACAATATTTCCAGAATATCTACAGAAAAATAGTGCTACAAGAAAGAAGATCTTAAAAAAATATTCAAGAGAGACTGAAGGAAATAATTCCAAATATGAAATCTCTGATCTAACACCTACTGAACTCAATAAAAAGAAGGGAAAATAAAATGTATATACCAGGCAACTAACTAAACCACCCTAGTCTCTACATGCACTGTTGTGTCTTTATAATTTGCCAGTAGATTTGTAAATATATAAGTGGCAGAGTTTGTTATTTATGTGTTCTCCCAAACTCAGAGGGTTAGTATGGGTATGACAGGGTATGACAAGCAAAGGAAGAAGGGACATTCTTTTTCCTTTCCATTTTTAAAGCTAAATTTCAATCCTAGGCATGTATCACCACTTTGCACATTTTTGTTCATGCTGCAGTCAATGCCTGAGCAAAGTTAAGAAATCAAATGAAAGTAAGAAGGAAATCAACATAAGTAGAGCCAATATATCAACATAATTACTGGTAACAATGACACCACATATACTACATTGGTTATCACCAAAAAACACTATTCTGAACCATGTAATCTACAGCACAGTAAATAAATTGTTCTTTTATTCTTACAATTAGAGGGGGAAAAAACAAAGATAAAATAACATTTCCACTGTCAGAAGTTTTCCAAAACAGTGTACATTATTCCTCAATGCACACAGAAATTTTTAGCAAGAGCTGCTAAACATCCCATCCCTTGTACAATATCCGGGCACCAGATGAACTCTTTCTTGGGCTTTTAAGACTTCATGGAGACCAAACAGTCTGAAACATCTGCTAAATGTAGGGACCAGCCTTCATCTTGAATTCTCTCTCACAGTCCCTACTACCCCACAGATTCAAAAATACTATCCTAGAAATTAGAGCCAAAAAAGGGAGGGAAGAGCACTCTGTCATTAGCCTTAATGGTGAAGGAGTAACACACTTAGAAGACCAGCTATAAGAGTTTTATCACAAATATGCACAGGCACAGACATGTCAGCAGGAGAAATCAGTGAGGTGACAGCAGCAGCATCTCTTTCTCAGCTGCTGGGCAGGACATTCAACCTCACAAGCTTTGAGGAGGATTTCTGTTCTAATTTTTTTCTGTTCTGTTTTTTCTGTTCTAATGTTTTTCTCAGAGCTATCCAGGTAACTCGTCTAACCCGGTGTCAGCTGCATCTTCACTCATCCAAGAAAATGATCCCCAGGACAAGGCCCTTGAGAACAGCAACTGCCTGCCCAGCTAGCTACAGTGGCACCCAGAAAGGAGGTAGGGTGTAGGTGGGAGGGAGAACAAAGAAGCTGAAGAAAATTTAACAAATCTTTTTTTGTCAATGTCCTCTGCTCAGGTTTGTGTCTGGGGAAACTTTAGGTGGACCTTTGCTGTGAACAGAATAATAAAGACTTTTTAAATAAATATAATGAATCATTATCAACCCCAGATAAACTTTCATCCAGCATGAAACAAATATACTTATCTTTACATAATGGGACCACATATATAGCAACCCAGGGAGACATCTGTGATCATTCATTCTTCATCTTACCTTTTTTCACTCTGCTTCAGCTCCCAGCAGTCTATTCCCATATATAATACATTTCATTGTGCAGAATTAATATTGACAAGAATGTGCCTTCCTTCTCTCAGAAAAATGAATGTAGTGTCATAAAGATGAGCCCCCAAGCTGAAAATTCAATATTACCTGCTCTCTCCGTGAACTCAGCTGGAGGCCTGCGTCTTCCTTCAGTGTAAAGCGATGGAGTCCTCTGAAAAGTCGCAGGGCTCTGTAGTAAGCATCACATACTAGTTGCATTAGTTTCCCTTTTGTTTCTTAGCATGATTCTCTCAGAAATACCATGTGAAAATACTTTCAATGTTGGATGTAAATAAAGGCATTAGTAATTCAGAAAGAGGTATGGAGGTGTTTGGCCAAGAAAGTCAGAATCAATTTATAGTCCAGGCCTGAAAATGTATCCATTTTAAATATGATCATGAATAGAAAATCATTTCAAGGACTGATATTTTATGAGACTTTCAAAAAGAGGTGGTGAAGAGCTCCGCTCAGTTCTTTCTGAAGAAACAGCTGTTAATTGATGTCCAGGGACCATCTAGCAAAAGGAGGAGAGGTTTGCTCTCACTAAATCTGGGATAATCCTGAACACCCTACAGCATGACATTATTCACTGCATATGTTTGTTTGAACAGAGTTCATTGCAGCTAAGTATATTAAATCCACAACTTTCAGCCCAAAGCCATTCACTAAAATTTAATGTGTTCTTACTAAAAATACAGCAAGGCAGACAAGGGGAAATTTTTGTTTGTTTGGGATTTATGGGGATTGCAAGGGGGTTGGCAGGTCTTTCTTTTCATCCTCTCAGATAACAATCAAATGAGGGTTAGAGGCACTTTATAAACAGCAACAGAAAAGCGTTTGATCATGGTATCAACTAACGAAAATGTCATAACGTTATTTGTCTTGGCTGTTGACAAGATCATAATTTTCAAAGCACAAGTTTTAATTATTCAGTTGCAAAATTTACTGAATTTCTCCTGACACTCTCCAAAGAAATCCATATGCTGTGAAGCTGCATTTATGGACCAATTATTTCTGATAGAAACACCCCACAGTTGATGAGGCTGCTTTAAGTCATCTGACACAAATCCAGCAAACCAATGGAGAAAGCATCCCCTCACTACGTAATTCATGCATTATATATCTGTTTTTTAAAGATTAGATGTTGTCATTGTTTTTTTCTTCAGGCCACATCAAAACTTAAAAACAGCCAAGTGAAAAAGGGCTTGTATGCCAAAAGTTCATCTTTTCTAGCCAGATGCGTAAGATGACCTAATGAAAGATATTACTTCTGCTCACAACCCAAACTTCAGTAAACATACGATAAACACACTTTTCAAAAGACCTTCCCAACCTCTACCTGCAATAAATCTTTACAGTGTATGCATAACAGCATATGTTAAGGTTATTTGTGAAGGGTACTTTTATCCTTCTGGCTGGTCTCTGCAACAGCTAAAATAAATAGGGAAGAGGAGCCTCCTGGCTCCTAACAGTCATCCAGGGAGCACTGCAAACACCTTGTCATTTCTGGATGTCAGTCTGCCCTACAGAGCCATGAGCTGATTATGGAGTTAATTATTCAACAGCCAGGCGGTACAGGCTGGTATGTGAAGGTTGTTTCACCACTCACTTTTAAGCATTGCTTTTTGAGACACTTCCCCATTCCCAAATTCATTTGAAGCAACACTTCAAATGTTTAGGGTGGATTTGACAGTGAGTCTCCAAGGAAAGTGCCCTTTACAAGCTGCAAAGTTTAGTAAAATCATCAAACCCAAGCAATTAAAGCAAGTCTGTTTCTGTGCACAACTGGCAACAGCTCAGTTCTAGAACATTTTTCACTGAGGTAGAGGCAAGAAATAGATGTATTAATCAAGAATGGTGGATGAACAACATGCTTTCTCTTTTCCCCGTGCCATGTTTCTCCACCAGCTGCAGAAGAGAGAATCAGCGTGTGGGGAAGTGCAGCCGCTCAGTGCTCTCTGACGCTTTCCATGCCCTGCGTGAGCACCGGCAGCCAGCATGTAACATTTCTTTGTATTTTAAAAGAGATTTTGGGAATAGTCTCTGTACCGCACACCCTGGCTCTGTCCCCTGATGATCAGCATTGCAGGAGCTGGAAACCCGAGTGCAGTAAGAGCGGTGGTGAGCACTTCTTACTGTGCTAGAAAGGCTTCAAAACATGCCTGTTGCCATCAGGCTCAGGTAGCCCCACTTCTGTGGCTCTTGCAAGCACCACAATTTAAACTTCTATTTTTAAATTCGCTTTTTATTGTTTTCTATTCATACCACAATAGAAACCGCCATAGTGTCCTAGTATGACTGAGGAAACAATTAATTGAACACCAATTCACAATTATAGTAGCACTATAATCTTGAAAGTATACTTCTAAATTGCCCTGAATCTGAAGACCTTACTCAAACAGAAAAAATAGCTAGCTGAAATCTTGCCATTTGGTCCAGAGACTGACAATGGGGCTGTCCTTTGCCTCCTTTGCCCCCAGATCACCCCTGCAGGATTAGCTGAGCGTCACTGGCACAGCAAATGCTGCTCTGCGCTGCTCCGGCAGCCCTGAGCTCGTCCAGACTGGCACGAGAGCCAGCTAGCATCCCGCTTTTTGTGTTGCCAAAACAAAGCAAAATAACTGCAGTGAACAGCTTTCTTGGCTTTGTAATTTTTTTTGGAGGTAAGCATAGTCTGGGGAGAAAACAGGTTTGCAAGATTCATATTCTTTTGCATGTATATTCAATGAAGTGAATATTTTTCCTTGAAATACTGTGTGTGTGTGTATGTATATGTATATGTGAAAAGTCCCTGTTGGTCCCACCATTTAGGCACCAGATTCCTACCGAGGGGTATCACTCACCCTGAAATCAAGGAGCGTAGGCAGCCAGTGGGACTTAAGACAACTATATTCCAGGCTAAAGCTGCTAAATTAAGCTGCTAAGCACTGTCCTTGTCAATAAGTGATTAGTAATGCAAAAAGGGATGCGGCCAGTTTTGGCAGACTTTGAGAGCTGGGTAAATCAAGTGCTGAGTACACAGAGGGCTTTTAGGCCACGCCAGATGCTGGCAGCCAGGTCCCCCCAGCCTGATTGCCCTGCTAATGGATTAGACTGTCACGGCCTGGACGAATATAAACACTGCGAGAACGGCAGAGACTTAAACAGCTGCTGCCCCTGGGTTCAGAGCCCCTGAAGCCCCAGAAGGGGGGTCAAGGAAGCCACTGAGCCCAGCTGTGCCACCCGCTGGTGTTGGGTGATCCCTCCTCGGGCATCCCATGCCAGAGACCCTGGAGGGGCAGGGGCCAAGGAGAGTAGCCCAGGGACCACCACTGCCCCTGCACTGGGTTATCGCTCTGCTCCCCTCTCTCACCCAGCAGGTAACTTCATCTCTGCCCCATTAATGTTGCCTGAAGCATTCATTAGAAGCATCAGTAGTCACCTGTGTAAAACTGAACAGATTATTTGCTACCTTTGCCCTCCCAGTTGCTGGCCCTCTTCTGAGGAGAGATGCCCATCAGCCTGTTTCCTTGCCAAGTGCTCACTGCTTGAGTGAAGACACACATAAAATCTTACCACAGGGAAGCAGAAGCGATACATGTTCTACTCAAAACACAATTAAAAGGAAGCATTAGTTCCTCCGGGTGTAGAGAAGGCAATCGATAGTAGCCTTTGACTGCAGGGCTCCATCTCCTGGTTTTACAAACGTATTGTATGGCATAAGGAAACAGCTCGTTTTCAAAATACCTAGGAAATGAGGACATTATTGATATACTGGAGAGGTATTGATTTGCTGGGTTAAAAACCTATGTTATCCTTTATTTCTGAAGTAGTGCAAACATTACCAAACTTTTATGATAATATATGCTGCTCTGTGTAGCTTCAAACTTGATTTGTTGAGATGAAATGAAAATCCTTTGACCACACAGGATATTCCCGTTGTCATTGAAGCGGTGTGCCTAGACTGGAAGGGACTTCTCTTCTGCCTTAGCCTTGGACTAGTTGCTGTATCTCCCTGACTTCCTCTGCATTGAATAAAATATATCTGGGGGTGGAGCAGTGGGGTGTCAGACTTTTCATCCTCAAAAAAAATACAGAGAGCAAAAGGCCCATGTAAGAGATGTTTTACTATGTTTTTCCTTTTCTAGGGCAAGGTCACTGGGGGCATCATTGGGGACATTACCACTCAGATGTGGTGAGTGGAATGGGTCCTCCAGGATGTACAACTTTCCACACCTTCACCACGTTCCCCTACAGGGTCCGTCTCACCAGCACTCCTGGCTCTGCCAAGACATGTTGGAAATACTGATCTTTAGCATGAGAATGCCCTCACTAGCCTTCACTCACCAAATAATTTTGAAATGCTTTCTCTTTGGGGTTCTATCTCAGTTGAATGAAAAGAATGAGAAAATCCTTTCACATATTTATCACCCACACGCTACTCAAAGACACATAAACAGCACGTTCAGATCACAGACCCAAATCTGTCTACCAGCCTAGGGATTTGCACCAAGGATCCCTGTGGAGCCTTGGTGCAAAGGCTGATCAACTTCAAAAAAGTAATCATAGCAGAGCATAGAATTTGGGCCAACCATTCTATGACACTCCTTGTATGAGAAATGAGAGCCAACTTACTCCCAAGTACTTGTAGTTCAAAACCAGTTTTACATTAAACATACTTGGAAGACAGGACGAAGGTTAAACCTTGAGGTGATCTGCAAAGGCAATGCCAGTGGAGGAAATGTAGCATTTGCAGTGAAATGAGTATGACAACTTGATATACAAGGAAGTGGAGATCATGATGTAAAACCTGTGCCTATTATTTTTAATTATTAAAGAGAAAGATTTTTTTTATTCCAAAGTATGTATTATTAATGATGACTCACCACGCAGTATGAGGGGAGGCACTGAGAAAAGTCAGTGTTCATCACAGTTATTATTTATGGTTAATATTTGATCATCAGTCCAAAAGGCAAAGCATGTCAAGGAAATACCAGATCCCTGCATCACAAACCTTGCAATGTGAGTTTCTTCTTATCTGTCATTCTCATAGCCAGAGAAATCCTTTCAGCTCCTCCTGTACAAGATTCTAAGACTCTTTGGCTTCCTACTCTCCCACGGAGTCAATGGAAATTTTCTGCTTTGCATTGGGGATGCATCTAGTCCCTTGTCTTAAAACAATACCACTACCAACAGGAATAACAATTCCTCTTCCCAGTAGATAATACTCCACATGCATTTGACATTTTCAAAGGCTGGAGACTTAGACACGTAGGACTTAAAGACATTGATGCAAGTTTCATTTTGCCCTGTCCTTCTCACAGTCTCTGTGAACATCACACATTTTTCATACAGTCATGGATACAAAAATTTTAATTTTCTGTCAAGAGGTGCTGTTTTCACTATGTTGCCAGGCATCTATTCTCCCTGAAGAATATTTTGCCTGTCTGGCTGACATAAATATAACCGATGGTGTGATGTTGAAAGGCAATTTCAATGTAAATGAGGTACACGAGAACAAGAAGATTTCAAATGTAGCAGCTTTCCTGCATCTGTAATAAATGACAGGATACTCTGCCCTGTGGTCTCAGTATCCATTGAGGAGCATTGTGGCAGTTACATGTTTCCACATTTCAGGTATTTTGCAATGCAGTAAAGTGATCATTAACAAATACTTCAACAAACCCTTTTGATCAGGTTCTGGTACTTTTTATCAGGCCGTGTACCATTTTCTGCTGCATCATTCCTATTGAAAGATGAAAAAAAGCACAGGAATGACTCACCACATTGTATACTTTTTTACCTTTTCTCCTTTCTTCTCTTTTGGAAGATAGTACTTATGCACTACCAAGTTACAAAATACCATTTCATATAACTAATATTTGTAAAAATAATTTGGCCAAAACACATTATTTTGTTAAAATAACTTGGGTATAAGGCTAAACGGAGGCAAGAGATTGATAATATCTTGCAATCAGACCAGCCTTAGATTTTCCTGCTTTTAAAATGGCAAATAAGCCACTGGGAACCAAATCCTCCCAACTCTACAAAGGCAAAATTTTTATTATATTAACTTCACTCCCTACATAGCTTTATGATATTACCCATGAGGGTATTTTACATGACTACTATGTTCCTCTAACTTCCACCTTTAATTGTTGCCTAAGGCGGTGGCGAGAGGCTCCATCCTTTCACGACTTTCTGGAGATGGTGGCAGGGCTGGTCTCAGCAAGGCTATGGCTGAGGACACTGGGGAAGCACACCTCCTTGCACCCCATTCAGGCTATGCCCTGCACAGATGGTGCTTGTGGTGAAGTGAGGGGAGAAAGATTCTACAGGCAGGCAGGACAGGCTGACTTTGACAGACCACCAGGTGCCCACCAACCTGTTTTCTAACTCTTTCTCTGTGAGACAAGGGAAGAAAATACAATGAAAAGCTCATGAGTCAAGGTAAGGACAGGGAGATCACTCACCAGTTACCACCACGGGCAAAACAGACTCAACATAGAGAAGATTAATTTAATTTATTGACAATTAATAACAGGATATGATCATGAAAAATAAAAATAAAAGTAAACCCATATTCCCCCTACTCCTCCCTTCTTCTCAGGCTCAGCTTCACTGCAGCCTCCGTGTCCTTCCCACAGGCTGCAGTTCATGAACTGCTCCAGTCTGGGTCCTTCTCACGGGACACAGCCCTTCAGGAATGGTTTTCTCCAGCATGTGTCCCCCACAGGGCCACAGGTACTGCCAGCAAACCTGTTCCAGCACAGGCACTTCTGTCAGTGTGTCCACAGGTTCTGCCAAGAGCCTGCTCCAGCATGGGCTTCCCACAGTTTCACAGCCTCCTTTGGGCACATCCACCTGCTCCAGCATGGGATCCTTCCTGTCCACTGCAGGTGGATATCTGCTCCACCATTAGCCTCCATGGGCTGCAGGGGGACAACCTTCCTCACCATGGTCTTCAGCATGGGCTGCAGGGGAATCTCTGCTCCAGTACCTGGACCACCTTCTGCCCCTCCTTCACTGACTTTCATGTCTGCAGGGACGTTTATCTCATGTGTTTCTCACTCCTCTCCCTCACAGCTGCTGCTCAGCACTTATTTACTCTTTCTTAAACACCTTATTGCAGAGGTGCTACAAACGCTGATGAGCTCAGCTTTGTCCAGCAGCGGGTCCATCATGGAGCTGTCTGGAACTCATTTTGTCCAATGTGGGTGCAACTCCTGGTCTTTTCTCACAGAAGGCACTCCTGCAGCCCTGCTCCCTGCTAACAAAATCTTGCCATGCAAACCCAATACAAGAAGCAGCCCTTTCAGTAGTCCATCTTCATGCTGAATGCCAGTTAAGCCCAGATCTATCATATTGTAAATCTTCTTATGGGAGTTAGTACCAGCTTTTTTAGTCGATGTTCCTAGTGACATGGAGCTGCTGCTGTACGAATGTATAGCTGATGTTACAAACAGCACACCACTAGATTTGGTGAGGAAAATGGGAGTCAGCTGAGCAGAGAGCTGGAGACTGAATCCTGAACTTTAGGAGAGCAGGCAATCCGTGCTTTGTTCCACAGAAATCAAATGTGTTAAGTGCCACAAATTCTCCCACTCCATCCCCTATTTATATTCCTCATTCATTTAAAGTTGAATTCTGAAAATGATTGCAGCAGTGTATGATGTTTAATGCTTTATGTAGTCTACATAAAATGCTACGCTGTTTCTTCTATGGCATTTGTTTGTTTGTTTAGGTTTTTTTACTATTTTTTGTACACATTTTTGTATGCATCGTTTTTCTGTACAGTTTTGAAATGCATAATGAGATTCCAAAGTGCAACGAGCTCACAGAATTATAGGCTCAATTTTCCTGATTTTATTTACTATTGAATTTCAGAACACACATTTTCTACTGCCATGGGAATAATGAAATTGAACAGAACTATTTTAAAAAGATGGGGAAATCTATACAATGTTTTGGTTTGTTCTGAGGAAAGCTTCATCTGTGAATCATTCCATTTCCATTATGTCCCCAGACTACCGTTACTTGTCTTTCTTCTCTTCTGCATATTATTCTCTGACTTCTTGGGTGTACCTTAAGGATCACTATTTGTTTCCTGAAGGCAGTTTCCTCCAGCTGAAATGGTTCGTGCCTGCATTATCTAAAACAGTGTTTCCCAAACAAGGGCCACGGACTGATAAGGATGCATGTCTGCCTCAAGTGCAGACAGCAGCCCCTGGCAGCTGAACCCTTTGAGTATGTCGTTGAAGATTTGGAGGCAGACACCAGCCTGCTTTTCCAGGCAAAATCTTCCATGTGTTTCTTAAATATAAAGGTATGGATCATGCTTTTTATTTTTGTTCCCCAGTGTCAACATCTGCATTACTATTAGGAGGAGTGGGGACAGCATTACATCCTGTTTGTGTTTGGTACTTGCTAAAGGAACAGCTCCATTGCCTACGAGCAGCTCATTCCACATCTTATATGGTGATTTACAGAGACTGGTTACAAGTTTCCCGCAAGCGAGTTTTCCTTCATTACCATTCCTGTAGCTACGGTCAGTCCCCATCACAGAGATCCTCTGCACGGTGTAGACAAGAGGGGGCTGTCTCAGAGAGGGTGAGACTAGAGGCTGGCACGGGGAGACGGGGCAGGCATGTGGAGCTGGTGAATCCTGCTGTGAATCCTGGTGCCCCTTCATGAGCACTCAGCAGCGCTGGAGGAGCCCTCAGAGAGGCAGTGAGCAGGACCAGAGAGAGAAAGTCAGCCTGAGGAAGTGTGTGGCTCTTCTCTGCCCTTGTCTACATCAATAAAAAATATTGAACCTGTTTCTGACACATATCTTTGACACAAGAATTATTTTAGACAGACTCTTGCTGCTCTTCACTAACTTTTGCCTGATGTTCTTCTTTGTAATTGGCTTTGCTTCCTAGTGAATACAACATGTTCAATCAATAAGGATGAATATTCTGAGGCCATTTTTGTGGTTTTGTAGTTTTGGTGTAATCAGGGTCCTGGCTCCGAGGTCTATTCCCTCAGTCCATCACAGGGCTTATGGAAAGGACGTATAACTCACAACCTGAAACCAGGTCTCCTTAACACCACCCCCCTAAGCACTCAGTTTGATGGTGCTGAGTAAACATTTACTTCATAGCTTACTTCTGATACAGTGCAGAGTTAAACAAGCCAGAAATTACTATTTTACTTTTATGAGCCCCAAAACTTACTGCTTTAAATACAGATGATTTGGAATATTTCATTATACCACCAAAAATTTACATAATTGCTTTTGAAACCAATTCACACAGAGATCTTAAATATGCAGGTAAGTTCTGAAATTCCTTCCAGCAAAGAAAAATATTATCACCCTAGACTGTACAGAAGGGTAATTTCACTCAGTTCACTACCAGACTTGCTCGAGCGTAAAGACACAGATGTGAAAATTGGCAAAATTTTCTTTTTTAATTTCAGATTCAGATTTCCAAGAGCTTACATTGCTTTGCTCAGGTAATTTTGCTTCTGGGAGAAAAGGATTAGACCATTGGGAGTTACTGGTTTTAAGACAGATGGGAATTTCTCTCGTAAATGCCTACATATTTCTAGCCTCCTATAAGAGATGCTTCCAGCTCTCTCTCTCTTACATTCAAGAGCCAGAAATGACAGGGGTAGGCAGTAGACACTGGAGACACCAGAAGGACTTTTATGAGGTGGGCAGCATCCCTTAAACACCACAGTGGCTATGACAAGAGACAGAACATAGCATACACAAATGTAATTGAGTTGCAGGTTTACCACATGACATGTTTTATTCATATATTATACTACATATTTTTTAAATTGCTTCTTGTCACTTAAGCAGGTTTTGCAGGGAGAGACATTGTGTTTTTTAAAGGAGTTGATAGAGCTGGAAAAAGTGAGCAAGTTCACTTGTTTGAAGTTTCCTCATTATCCCTGACAAGTTGCAATTCCCTGCTATTGCTTGTTCAAATGACTTTCCTTGACAGGGAGGGAGAGGAGAGAAGAAAAGGAGGGAAGAGAAAGAAGGGTCATGAAAAGGTGGCATGCAGAAACATACTGTGTGCACTTCCATTGTGAAACTTTCTCATTTCTTTTTTTTTATTTACCTACCAGAAACTGTCTTTTCCAGTATTTCTATATGTATATTTATTTCAGAAGCTTTAGTGGAGTATTCTCATTTGATTAGAACTGCAGTTAGAGGAGTTGTATACAAGTGTACAAAAGCAGTTATATAAAAATATAAACAGAATGTATATGATCTCCTATCAGTCAATATTAGTTCATCCCAAACCTCAAGTTTTCAGGAAAATGTAGAAATTGCTGTGTTTGGGTTAAGCATGATACATTTCTGGATGCTCAACCCTTCTCAGACTTTAGAGAAATATACTGACTGTGAGTCTGCATCATTGCTGTTAGCCATTAGAGGATTACAGGATACATCTGAGTTCAAGCCCTGCCATTGAGCTTTGAGAATGATTGCTTCAGCTTTGTTACTCCACCATTGGTCTGCAGAGTTCTGGTCATGCTACAATTTTAGTCAAATCTCATGGGAAAAATTTGAACTTCATAGTTTCATGCTAAAAGCTCTGCTTCTGCTCCAGCCCTTCACCCCTTGGCACAAAAGAAGGATGGGGATCATAAAGGAGCTCTCAGGGACCATGGCAGCACCATGGCATGAAGCACTATACTGACAACAGGAGACTACAGATGCAGCATGTGTTCTGTCACTCGGCGAGTAGCACATCAACCACATATCCAAAACCTCAAACACAAATTCATACAATAATAGCTTTTTCTGTTCCACATCATCCTGTTCACAAGAGTGGGCAAAGAAGGGGAAGTCTGCTCAGAGCCCTTGCTTGTGTCATCTGCTAACAGAGTTACAACACAGCAGTGGTCCAAGCAGGAGCGTGGTCTCATGGAACACAGCACCAGCAGATAGTACAGGAGGGCTTTGCTCCAGTCATCTGGGCAGCCCACAGGCTTTCAGTGGGTAACCCATAGAAAGACAATGTGTGGGAGCTAAGGTGGTCTTCTTCATTGTATCAGCTATTTAAAATGTAAAAAAATCTTTCCTCACAAGCTATATTAACTTCTGTGGGACAACCCTGATGAGACCAATACATTTCTGCACTGGAGCATTACATAGGGTTCACATACATCGCAACATGCTAGAACATGAGAACATCTCAGAACTAATGAGTAGCTAAGTTTTGCCTGTATCTGAACTTTCACATGTACAATATTTGCATCCAGGTGTTTGATTTCAGCTCATTCAGAGAGAGAGACAAATGCCAGGCATGTACCTCAACTACTTGAGTATTCAGGAGTGATGAGATCCAGTGTTTTGACCACAAGCCAAGTTTAATTCATGAGTGATAACCAGGTCTTTTATACAAGATCAGGTTGTAGAAGGTGAGCCTCAGAGGTCACAGAGGAGATAAGTCAGTTAAGACAGGTTGTCCCTACCATGAGGCAGTCTGCAGAAGTAAAGTTGTGACACCAGTGAGAGTCATGTGCAATTCTATTTATTTGATAAATTTTAATTTAAACCTGTTTCTATTTTGACCTTATTAGTGATTTGACCTCTTTCTTCTAAAGCCTGTCCACTGAATTTTTGAATAGCAAATTCTTAGAACATCCTGGTAGCATATAGTATGTACTACTGTAAGCATCTCAGGGTACTCTAGCATAAGCAAAATACCAAGAGTTTAAATCAGAAAGAAATTATCATGATAACAAATGTTCAATATCATAGAATCATAGAATGGTTAGTATTGGAAGGGACCTTAAAGATCATCTAGTTCCAATCCCCCTGCATTCCTTGTCAAGGCTTGAAAATTATAGTTTGCTTTCTCTTTTGTTTATGAAAATAAGAAGCTTGTTGAAAGCAAGTCCCTTGTTCCAACTGCTTGCCTTATCTAAGCAATGGAAAAGGAATCTTATCTAAGGAATGGAAAAGTCAGAGATACGTTCAGAGACTTTCCCATCATAAACAGTTATCTTTCTCATGTAATTTCTAAACTGTGTATGTGGTTAGAAGATTATTATTTCTAAGAATGTGTAAACTAGCAATAGCTGAGATTAAGAAACTTTCTTAACCAAAGTGAAATAGAGAAAAAAATCCAAGAAGTTCCAAGAAGTTTAGCAAAGTTCTTTTTCACATCATTTTCTCTGGTCAAGTTTAATCCAAATCTTAATGTATTAAGTGCTATTAGCATTAAACTCCAGGCATGTGAGACAGATGAGGCATAATCAGTTTCTATGCCTTATCTAACATTCATATGCAAATATGCCTGGATCATTTAATTAAATGAGATATTGTTCCTTAATCAAGTTACTGAAAACAGAAACCCTGCTAGAGAAAGAAAATTATACCCACAGATAAGACAGATATTTTTGTTTTCAAATTTTTTTTTTGTTTTACACCTCTCATTCAAGAGTTCTTATGACTTATTTGCAAAAGTTAAGAAAGCATATATCCTATGGCCTTCAGATTTTTTTTTCTAAACTTTCTTCTAACCTGGTCATTCTTTTCTTTGGCCTAAGTTCCTGAATGATCACAGGGAGCTGGAGCTTTATGAGCGCACCTCAATTTGCTGCGTGCCCTGGGGCTATACTGCGTGCAAAGGAGGTTATCAGAAACACCTTAACTCTGTAGTTAAAATTAATAGTGATTAATTAGCTAATCCAGTTATTAAAGAAATTAGCTGCTGGATTAACAAAATGCTGTTTGTAAAGTAAAACGTTCCAAATTCTTTTTTAGTTTCCATAAAATTGAATGTGTTTATAGACTTCATTATCAAAACGGAAACCCAAGAGTCACAATAGCAGTCCATTTGCTTTGCTTGGAATTCACCTCATTTAACCGTGACTATCTCACATGAGTATTTACATCGGAATTGGTTATACAGTCTCTCTCTTTCTGGAGAGCAGCAAGAAATATGCATTTAGGGAATGCAGCTCATGCAATCTATTTTACACATTTACATTTGGACGAGTAAGTAGTATTCTGGAAATGTCTAGTTCCCTCAATTAGGTAAAGGGGGAGATAAATCATCTCTAAATATTTAAAGCTGGTGAGATGCACCTCGACCTTTTTTGTGTATATCAGAACACTCACAGACACACACACTTACACAGAGGAGCTCTTTATATTAGAAAAATTAGGGCCTAAAATCCAGCATCCAAAAATTTAGATATATGGGGATTATGATGGCTTGAGCATCTGTAGTTCACCTGTCTTAACATTAATGCATTCTGATACAGTCTTTAATTACCAGATCACATCCTTTTCCCATCAGATAGATACCTCCTTCTCTCCATGTGCAATCAACGAGCTCTCGTTTGGTGACTGCGAAAGGGAAGAGAGGTTATATAGGATACTCAGAATCCTTTAAACTTGGCACTATACAACATTTTGATAATTAAAACAAAGGCAATGTAGTATACAGAAAATTAATTTTTAAAAATAATTAATGCAGTCAAACTGCATTTGTAAACACTGAGGCCTCATTAAGGGCTTGTATTCTTAAGGCCACACTGGGGGCAGTTCTTGGCCTTCACATTTTTATTAATGGTGTGGAAGAATTGAGAGAATCCTTGCTGATTAAAGTGTACATGTGACACATGAAGAGGGTACACTGAAACAAATGAGTTGATAAGCTGCTGCAAGCAAATTACATGTAAATCAATACAGATAATTGTAATTCAACAATATTCAGGAATTATAGACATAATGAGACACTATCTTGGGAACAGCCACTGAAATGATTGGGGCATCATGTCAGTCAGTTGGAGATCAGCTCCTTGTGCAGTATGCAAAGGGAATAACAGCAAAACAAAAAGCCAGTCCTGTGATAAACGAGCAAAATAATACCAAAAAGGGTTAGAAAGGTTACAGAACCTGGCACTAGCAAGCCATCTTCTGAGATGCTGTTCACAGACCCAGCGCCCGCAGCTCAAGAAGGAATAAATTTGATATCTCTGGTTCAGAGATGAACCAGGAGAAAGATTAAAGGATTGCAAAACCTGCCTTAGTGGAAAACTGAAGTTCAGCCTGTTTACCTTAACAAAAAAGCTAAAGTGTGCCTTGATCACAGTTTCTAATTATCTCTAGGGGGAATAGAAATTCAATAATTGAGGGCTCTTCAATCTCAAAAGCACAAATATAACAAGATCGAGTGCCTGGAAGTTGAAAGCAGAGACATTCAGAAGTAGAAATTACATGCATTTGTATTATGCAAATTAATTGCTTCAATAATTTAACAAAAATAATGAGAGCTTGTCCATACTACAAATATTTAAAATGAGATTTTCTATCTTTTAAAAAGAGATGCTCTAGTTAAACAAAAACTAATTCAGGGAAGATCTGACCTGTGCTACACTGGAGGTCAGAGTGCTGCACTATCATCTCTGAATTTAGGATTTAGGACCATGTTGCTTCATTTCATTGCTGAGTGGAGACCCCGTGTTTTATTTACAGTACATTATTCAAAACCTCATATGGTTACAAAGTATTCTTTTTTTCACGAAGTTTCTTTTACTGTGTTGTTAGGGTTAATTTGTACAGCAGGCCAGTTCAAGATGAAGGAGTGGAATTGCTGACATTTTAGGGAAAAAGCATCAATGTGACAAATTAATTTGAAAGAACCTGTTAATTGTGAATGCACAATTTGAAAGGCTTGTACCTATCTTTCAAAATACTTTGCACTTGTGAGCACCTCACATACTTAAAGCACAGCTCCTACTAGCATCAGTCATGGCTTTGAAAGCTCAGTACTTCCACAAATTCAACCCCAGCAAT
This sequence comes from Scolopax mira, assembly GCA_004320125.1. Lineage (NCBI taxonomy): Eukaryota > Metazoa > Chordata > Aves > Charadriiformes > Scolopacidae > Scolopax > Scolopax mira. The sequence goes on from BJBW01004355.1 coordinate 96,506, forward strand.
TCACATGGAAGCTCAGAAATGAAGATCACACAGTTAATGACCACTTGTGGATGAAAAATTATTTCATATGATTCCTGCAATAGAGAACTGCAGGAACTTAGTGTCCAAACCCAGTTATACAGGGCAATGTTCAAAGATTTAATTGTGAGATCAATCTTTCCTATTCTGAAATCTCCTCCTTCGATCTGTAGAGACCTTTTTGCTTCTGTAGCGTAGGAGGCAGGGATAATAAATAACAGTCCCCTTCAGTATGCAACCCTAGTTCATCCTTAGCATATACCCTGCCACCACAGTCAGTCCTCTAAAGGTTCTGTGAGAAAATCATGCACAATGAGGAAATAAAGGTACAGTGTATATCACAAACCCATGAGGTTGTAGGGAATTTTTCAGAAATTCTGGTATTTCCTAGTTATCAAGAACCTGAATTTGTAATCTAACAGTTTCAGTTTTAAATGTGTTGATTCCTGGGTTCTTCTATCATCTTTTAAGCAGAAAGAGTAGCATTGCCATTTTACCATCTGGTTCCTTGATGGAGTAAAAATATTCAGACCCAGCCTGCAGCATTGTGCCATATGAGCTACAGCAGGAATCAGCTCGTGTTGGGCAGCTGTTCCTTCTCTGGCCTCACACGCTTTCTCACTGGATTTCCTACATGATCATTGGAGCAGAGGAAGAGTGCTTTGCTACCACAGATTGCTCTCTCTCATCATACCTCAGTATGGCCCAGTCCCTCCCAGTGTGTCACGGGCGTAGACCTGTCTGCTTTCACCCATGACATCATGGGTCCGTGACTTTCATGATGCTCATCCCTGTGTGTGCACAGAGGTAGAGTTGTAACTGTGAGCTCTTGCAGCTGCAGAAACTAAGGGAAGGATCTTCTTGCCATGCATGTGTCTGTGTGCAAGAAAGCCAGGAAACCAAGGGGAAACCCACAGAAATATGGAGGAGCCGAGAAGCGAGAGAAATCTGGAAAAACAGCTTCTCTGGACAGCATACTTGCTGGAAAGGGAGGCCTGGGAACTGACCCAGGGACCAGCCCCCAGAGCTCTGTATCTGTAACATTTCCTTTTGTTGCTCAGCACTTAGGGATGCACTGGGTGCATGGAGCAAGCTGAAGGCCAGGCAGAGCTGGCAGGTGGCCACCAGCTGGTGGCCACCTCACAGGGCCGTTGCAAGCCGGGCTCTCGGGCTCTGCACAGCATCTGCAAGGCGAGCAGCAAATGTTTCCCGAAGGAGCTGTGGACATGTCTGCTGTACTGGTGTGCAGGGTGACACCGTGCACCAGCAGCACTGTGACAAGGCTGGGGAGAGCAGGCTGCTCTGCCATCCCCGTCTGACTCACCAGATAGGCCTTAACTGCTTTGCACAGCATGTTACTCTTTTAATAGCATAGAGGTGCCCGGGGGAAAAAACCTGCTCTAATATGCAGGAAGTATAATATTCCTGACAAATTTTATGGGTCCCTATTGACAAAAGGCTTTATCTGTGCTTTCTGTCCATTTAACTATAAATCTCTCAATTTGTGGGTTTTGACTCATGGGGACCCGTATAATTTAGTTTGATGAATGATTCAGTGTTTTATGATAGTGCAATGAAATCTTTTGGTAAGATGCAGTAATTCATTTCCTCATAATTAATGGGTGACAGACAACACAGTACAGAAATAACAGATTGTTGAATCAACTGATACATCAAGGTGAGCCAAAGCCTACACAAGCTGCCAGTTAAGAATTAGGAAGTGCCTTTGTAACAGCATCAATTCCAATGCAAGGTGTAAAACCAAAATGTGAACACGTTTCCAGCAGTCTCAGTCCCAAATATCTACTGTCTGTAATATTCCTCTGAGACACCTTTCCCTCCTTCAGTGCCTCGTGTGCACCGTGGTGCCACACACTGTAGGCACATGGGACGCTTTCCCCAACCACAGTAACTTGATCTTTCCATCATATAATAATCCTCTTACCTCTCCTGAATAATGAAGTATTATGATAATGCACTAAAAAGCTGCAAGCATCCCAAAACCCTTTAACTTCCACATCTTGAAGCTGAATAACAGTGGAAAAATTAACAGTAGGTATCCATTGGGGGGCATTTAAGGTCTTTGAAAAGTCAAAAAAACTTTTTTTGTTGATTTTTAACCAGAATTTCTCTGTCATCTATCCCAGGACATTTCCCACCAGAAAAAGCAGAGGCTTGACTGGAGTGCTGATGGTTTGCAACTACAACAGTTAAGTCAAACTGTGAGGGATGTGGAGCTGGCAGGCTGTCCTGGCAAGGCCATTTTCAGCAAGGAGCTGTAATCAGCAGCCAATGCCTTCACAGTCAAGATTAATTAAGGGACTTTGCATCACTGTAATACATTAGCAAAGGCCCGCCTGCAAGGGGGACTTTCCTAAGTCTTCCTAGAAGTGTGGCCCTGAAATTGCCGATAGCATTGCAAGCCTGCTCCTTCAAGATATCTTGTGTTGGGCTGGTGTGTGTATTTGCCATTTCCCTTCTTGTCTGATGTTGCTAAACAGATGTGGCAGGTTGGAGGAGACAGAAAACAGAGAATAGAAATTTGTTACAAAATCCTTGACAAAAGCAAGGGAAATTACCCCTTTGACAGCGGGGGCAATCAGGCGGCAGTAGTGGAAATGGCAGGCAGCATTTCTGAGGCTGAGGTACTGGCTGTGGTTCACCCCTTGGCAGTGGTGTGTGCCTGGCTTCACCCAGCAGCCAGAGGAACAGCTGCTGGCAACCAGCGATGCTTCTGCTCCATCAACACCCAGCCTCGCAGACTGCGGGGCTGCATTTGCCACAGCTGCCTGGTCCTTCACCATCACCTCATGTGCAGAGGTGCTGCCTCTGCAGCCAGCTTGGTGATCTCTAAGAACCTTTCGAGTGGACAGTATTGACAAGAGAGTTGTGGGGATTGCTTGGGTCTGGGCTGTTGCAACAGAGAAGCAGACACACGCAGCCTGTATAATGAAATATGGGGACAGATTCTCAACCCCAGAAACATTCCCATGACATTTGCCATCTAATTAGTATGCCATTTAGGACCTTACATGTTCAGTATTTCTAGAAACTTGTATTTCAATCAACACTTAATGACTGTGTGACTATCAGTCTCACGATTTACTATCAAAAGCTTCTTGTTCTCTACATAAAGGTTTTCAAAAAGATAATGTTTCTTCATCTAATTTGTAGAAAGATCACAATGGTATTGCAGAGGATCCTTCTGGTATTCTTTATATGTGTAATATCTATTTGGAAAAACAGAAAGTATAGACCACAGCTGACAGGTTAGACAGGCTAGCAGATGTTGATACCTGTAAATAAAACCACCCCTCCATAACTATACCTTACACAATTGTGAAAATCTCCTTAAAAATACTAATGCTACCTGTTTCTCACACAGTAGCCTATGGTAGTGCCCCTACATGAAAAAAACTCCATGAAAAAAAAAAAAAAAGCAATTTGGAAACTTTCCTTTTCTTGCTGCTGAAGTATCTCCACAGAGAGGCTCCTCATGATCAGCATAATGATTTAAAATTAGTATATAGCTTTTATCAGTGAAGACTTTCTCTATCTTGTCTTATATATTAACAGATGCTTCCCACTGGAAGTGTGTAGCCCCTGTACCCTGTCAGCTGGGCCAGCTGCCACTTGGGTTCTGGATATAATGAAAGATGATGGTTTTAACATTTAACCAGCCCGCAACTTACACATTTTGGTGGTGCACAAAGGAGAGAAGCTGATGTGCCTGTCAGGAAAACAGGCACAGGAAAGGCTATAAACTCTGTTACAGTCTCTATGTACAGGAAAATCTGTAAACTCTACATTGCTAAGTTAGATGCATATAAATTCTGCTTACCTGCATTTATCCTTGGCGATAAAAGGCTGGCAGTGCACATCTGCCTGAGTCCTCACAGGGTGTGCTGGCAGCTGCAGCCACCGCGGCTGCTGAAGGCACCTGCCTCTGGGACACCAACAAAGAAGGCAGCACATGGGCATTTTATGCTGAAAGGTTAATGAGGTTTGCCACCGTGGATCATGCAGCTACATCCACCCTGCTGTGCAGAACTGCCAGCCCTGTGCATGGCCTCAGAGACAAATTAGCTGCTGCTGCCTCTTGTCTGTCACAAGGTACGTTGTGACATGGTGACAAAGTAGAGGCAATTTGAGAACACACTTCTAGCCTTTCCTCACTTGTCCCATATATGCGTCTGATGCTCGATGCAGTGCCTACCTGTCCTGGAGATGATAACATCAGATTGTCTGGTGATACAGGGTCCTTCCACAAAAGGGCCCTGGCCACTCCTGCTGCAAGGGCTGTAATTTACAGTAGTCTGGGCAGAGGCTGAATTGGGGAAGAACTTGTACACTCTTGTGCTCAGGAAGAAGCTAGGCTGCATTTTGTTCTTCAGGGTGGCCTGTGGAGTGCTGCAGATGATTTGATAGGGTCTTACCCACTGCAGGGTTTTAACAATGTCTCATCACAGTGATCTTATCACTGGCAGGATACTTTGACAAGGTGAATCTTTCATCTGAAGGCAATCTTGCCTTCGGATATATTGACCCTTACAATGTACTGCAAGAGATGTCTTCCCAAAATTTTATACAGGAATGGAGGAATGTGTGAGTTAAATTTTGAATTAGAGGTCATATATTAAGGTAGATGCCATCAGTCTAAGGGTGGGACATGTGGTATGAGGGAGATGTTGTTTTAAATGTGGTATAAGGGAAGCTTAGTTTTAAATCCTGTTCACTACATAAAATTACCTTTGCAATCTGCTTAAAATAGCAACTAGACACCACAAAGACTAATTTTAAGTAGAATAAATAAATGAGCAGTAAGATAACTATTTTAAGGAATTCCCTGGAGGACTATTACAGAAGGGAAGTAAATGCCTGTGGTAGGACTTCAGTATCTTATTAAGAAAGCCATCAGCAGGCACCAGGTCTCTGTCTTTCCTTCCAAGACTAGCAGTTCATGCTGCTGTGGACTCTGTCCCTTCCTCACATGAATAAAGTTCTGAAAAAGCAGGTCAGCCCCTAGACAGAAGCATCTGAGGGAAACCTCAATGCTCTGGTCTGTTTCTGGGGTCTTTTACAAAATAGGCTGCCTCAAATCAGTCTCCCCTTTTTTTTGGAATGAGCAAATTAGGCAGGTCCCAGTCTAAAAAGCTCTTGTCACTCTATTCTTGTCACAGGCAACATTTAAAAATGCTTTTTAGCAAGCAGAAATTTCCTTTAATAGAAGCATCAAACAAACAGAACAAACAAATCTTTACCTAGTCATATTTGTCTATGCAAGTAGTCTCAGCATGAAACAAACAAAAAAATTCTGCAAAAGTTTTGCACAAACACCCTAGGTTGACTACTTATGAGCACTACCAGATTAAAATCAATGTATTTTAGAGGTTCAGAATCCACTTCAAAAGTTACATTGCAGACAGCCACCAGTAGCCAAAACAGACAGCTTGCTACTCTGAAATTAGTGAGCCAGGCTCCTGTAGCAGTCCCAGGCAGCCCATATCTATTTGGCTTTTGTGTCTCCACAGAATGGTTTCTCTCTTGTGAAGCTGCAGATCTTCCTGCAGCACTCCCTCTGCATGCATGTCATCCCTCCCGTACTATGATTCCTGCTGCCATGACAGGGAGGCATCACTAAACAAGAGTCTGAAAATGACTGATAAAAAGGCCAGCAGATGCCCTGAGAGGAATGGCATAATGACAGTACTGTTCTGTTTTCTACTTCTTCCCTAATCATCTCTAATGTGAGGCCTTTTTGACTTTCTCTGAGCATTACATTCATGTTTTTAGAGTACTAGCTGCAATAACTCCACATCTTTTATCCATGAATCATAACAACTAATTCAGGTGCAAGGACTATGCATCTCTTGTCAGAGATTCTTCTTCAAACAAAAAGCATTAACTGCCCTTACTGGCACGGAAATTCATCTGCCATATTGCTGTGCAGTTATTCAGATGAGGTCTTCTCTACCTTAAATGAAGCATATTGTAATGCATACAGCAAACAAGTCAATACTATGTAACATCATACCATAAAACCACAATAGAACCAAAGGCAAAACACAATAGAACCAAAGGCAAGAATCTGCAGTCCCAACACACATTCAAGGGACTGAACTGAAACATGATGTAAAACAAAGAAAAATAATACATCATTTTCCATCTTTCTTTGTTTCTGTTATTACCTGGTGGATTCTGTCTCTTTCACAGAATATTCAGCAGAGGATCTCATATTCAAAAACATCACCAATTTGTACTCTGTATCACCAAACATTTCAAAATTAGAAATAAAACCATCTCTATTCATTTCACTGTTAGAAAAACATAAGAAATGGTGTCCATGCTATACCACATTTGTTAATGAACAATTCTGCAGAGCTCTCAGAAAACCATATCTTACTGAATATTGATGAAAATAAAGCATTAATCATAATGGAAATGCTCAAAAAGTTATTTTATTGGTTGCATGAATTTTTGCAAGAAACTGCTATCTTAAAAACAGAAGTTGCTATAAAAATAATGGGAAAATAAGGGAACAAGCATTTAAAACAATAGAAGAAGCATTTAAAACAATAAATCCCAGCAATGACTGTAGAACACTGTTGGCCCCATATGTCACGTCTGTGTCAGCTTCAGGCCAAAATTTTTTATGTTTATGCAGCCACACTGTTCTCAATCCTAGTAAATGAGTATATGTACCATGTGACTTTTATAAACAGAGAAAAAAATATGCCAGATATCACCTTCTAGGATATCCTGAGAAGAAGTCAACTGCTATTCTTGTTGCAGCAATGCTTAACGTTGATGATTTCTCTTAGCAAGTCATGGTGCCCTATCAGGCAGACCAGACACACAGTCATGGGGATCAAGACAGGGACTGAGATACGGGATTTCCATTTTCTTTTATTGAATTATGTTTGAATATAGATAAAAACCAAGTTTTAAAAAGGTTAGAATAAATTCCTGATCACCCTCAACACAATATGTTAGAGGACTCAGTGCTAACACAGTCTCTTTCCCTCTGCTTTCTATCTTAGCTAGGTAGCTTGTTTATTTGCTATTCTATTTTCTTGGGTTTTGATGATTTAATTTTTTATGACACCCATCAAGCAACTTTTACCAAATTTGTAACTATGCTGTTCTCAGAAGTCCCAAGGACTTCCAAATCAGGAAGGAATGGAAAATTTCCCTAAATATTGTATGAGATTCATCTGCTTCTCCCTTGACAGCAGTGAGCCCTGTGTCTCCTCTCTGGACCACTTCCCCGTAGAGGCCTCAGACTAGAGACACTGACATCAGGAACCTTACAGCATGCAATCATCTAACTCTCCTTACGTATTTGTGGTGGCTTTTTAAAATGGAGCAAATATATGCAAGTAGATCAAATACATACAATCAAAAATACAAAATGAATAGATCAAACATATGCTAAAGTCTGCAACATTGACACATAAGCTCATTTTAATGGATGAGAAATCAGTGTACACACACTTTCACTCTCATCCTATTCCTGTTCTGGAGGATGCTATGTGCTGGCTGTGTATCTTGCTGCCTGTAAAAAGAGGAGCAGCACTATCAACTTGTCTGAGCACACCACAGTTGGTGGTGGGTTGGGATCTTACTCTGGAGAGAGTGAGATAATCATAACATTCACAGAGGACCAGAATTGGACTTCAGATTTAGGAAAACTAAAGACATTGATGTATGTACACAGGCAGTTTAACCACTTCCTAGAGCCTGTGAGGAGGCTGCCACAGAGATGTAGCAAAAAGTTCTCCTTGAACTGCTAGAAATGTGGCAGGTGACTTCATTCAATCAGATTTTCTTCTTGTTATCAATGAAGCCCAAGGGAGAAGTTTCACAGCAGCACCCATGAGGACCTTGCAAAGAAAAGATCCCGTTACCTCTGTTTGGTACAAAAGATGCAGTATTAAAAAATCAGCACCTTCATCATGCCAGGGTGCCTAAGCAGCTTCAACAGGAGAATGGATTTGGGCCCACCTGATAGACAGAGAAGACAGGCAGAGCCCCCATATTTAAAGACAAACATTCTGTTCTGATTTAAACAGTTTCACTTCCCCCATAACTCACTTAATCATTAGGGAACTATGAGATTGCATAAATAGATGCCATTCAGAATATAAACACTGGAGTGACTTTGATTTGTTTCCTTTTGGCAGAGTACATCTCCAAGGACGATAAGCAAAGATAACATCTCTTGACATTCCCTCCTAACAAACAATAAATTATCCTGCTGAAAGCAGGTTTTCAAAGTACAATTCACACAGTTTCTCAGCCCAGCACACAGGCAGATGCCTGGAGGACAAGTAAACCACTTCAAGAGCAACAGTAGATGTAAAACAGGTAATATAAAGGGTCAATAATAAGAATATCATACAAATCTGTGAAAATACTAGCATATTAATTGCATTACAAATTAATTTTCAAACTTTCAGAAGAGTAGAAGTTCTGAAGCTAAAGAGGAATTTTAATAGTCTTCTGTTTACTATCTATCCAAGGACTCTAAAAGAATTTGCCATATAATTAAAACGTTTCAGTGGGATGAAAGAGCTCAACAGGAAAAATCAGACACTCAGAAATAAAAAGGTGTCTTCTAAATATAAAACCATGCTAATTGTTACAGCTTTCATAATTAGCTTCTATTTCAGTTCTTATAACTCACTTCCTACTGGGTTATATTCAGAAAGCCTAGGGTTTCCATTATTTCCATGTCTAGTAGAAAAAAAACCATAAAAATTAGGAAGATAAAATAAACACAAATGATTTGATTTAGACTGCATGCATAAGAAAAAGGGCACAGCTGCATCTCCTTAGGTAATTCTGGTATAAATAACTGAGAGCAATGCTCACAATCACAAAAAAAAGATGGGTTAGTTTCAAAAAATGCTCTTTCTTCTGCTGAGAGTTGTTGCTTCTCATCTAAGAAGCAGTAACTAACTGATTTTGTGTGTCTTCTTCAGTCTTATGAGAACTAAACAAGATTCATTTAAACCACCTTCAGGCTGACCAATAACATGAAACCCAAGCAAACCTGTAACAGTAACTCTTCTTGGTAGCTAGCCCAACTAGCACAAGGAGTGAAGCTACCAGGCTTAAGGAAGAAGAGAAGTTTATTTTGGTTTATCTCAGAGGATTTTCTTCTGGTTTATTACCGCTGATTGAAAAAAAAACAAAAAAAAACAAAAAAAAACAAAAAAAAAACCAAAAAAAAACAAAACAAAAATACAAATAGCTTCTCTTCAAAATGAATTTTTTGTTAAACCTAGGATTAAGCAATCTCATTCCAGGTGGTAATTTATCTTATTTTTTTGCATTGTTATTTTAAAATTATAACTGTTAATTTTAAAATGTCAAAATGTTCATATTATTCCACCTTTCTAAGAGTTGCTATTCACAGATAGTCTCACATTCATGAACAGATTGAGTTAATTGACATGTGCCATTCTCAATTAATAAAACATCTGAGTGAAAGATCATCCATGTACAATATCTTCTTGATTGTTCAAATGGCACAAAAGATGGTTGAAAGAGAGCATGCGCAACAATAATTCATGCTATGGTAGGCAGCAGAAGATGAAAGAGGGAATGAAACCTGATAAACAGCCATTGCATGAAACCATACAGACTCAGACAAGTCATAAATGTTAGGAAAGCCCAATCCTTCATGTTCAATACAAAAGTCTACAAGTTGGAAAAGAATATGATTCCTGTTTCCGTCTTGGAGGTGAAATCATTCTGAGAAAGAGGTCAGGGACTAAGGACACATTCACAGGTGAGAAGCACAGTCTTCTAGGCTTTAAAGAGGAACGTGAGCCTTTGTACTCTGAGAAGAGAGAGACCATGAACGATGCTGGCAGGAAAGGCCAAAGGGAACAGCAGGAGCATTAGGATCACAGGCAGTCATGGAGGCACTGCACCTCCTGAGCCTTTGATATATTGTAATAGGTGAAGTTTCATCCTGTTGAATCGTAACATGTAGATCTATCCTTTACAATCCTTTGATGGGTGTCTGCTCCTCACTAAGCATATAAACACCCTTCTTCATTGATGTATGAGTTATAAGTCATTACCTCTATGTTCAGATCTTACAGTTCGTTTTTCTTCCACTCTGTTTATAACTATATCATGTATCAGTATTTTCTTTGGTATAGTGTAAAGATAAGTCTAAAGATTCCTTTCTGCTTGTCATGAAAGTTACTTATCAATTAATTGTATCATGATTCAGTGTCATATTTTAAAAATAGTAAGATTGTGACTGCTTTCACCCAAAAAGGAGAAGTACCTTATATTGGTAATATTGGTATATATGGGCATTTGCAACAAACATTTTCTAACCTCTTAAGGCACATAAAAAGTAGGGTCATTATTAGGGCTAAATAATGTGTTTGCGTTGCTACTTGGATCTGTTTTGGGAGACTGGTATAGGAGCTATACTGCTGCCAATATAAAATTGAACTGTGTTGTTAATTTGTCCTCTTTCTGGGGTCAGTAAAACTCAAGTTTTGCCTGCACTCACAGCTGGCTCTGTAAAGAATTACTTGTTAGCAGTGGCAGAACAATGTAGCAGAGCTGGGTACCAGAATTGCCTTTAAGCTCTAAGGCGATTGCCTTAAAGGTGCTGTTAATCACAGGGGGACAAGCTGATGCTTAGACATCTTTGTCATTCCTTGCTCAGACATGAACAAAATCATCACTTTCACACCCTCCCGGATGAAGGAACTGCAGCTTGATCTCTGCTGCAGATCCAGACCAAGATCTCTAAAAGCTCAGTGCTTCACAAGATCTTTATTCTCATTGCATCTGTTGAACGGTTCATTGCACGGTGAACAGTCACTGGTGAGAACATCAATGTTGGGGAACAATGACACTTCATTTTGAGAATGTGGTTGCATTCAAACACATCTATAGTTACTATATGCTTTCAGACACAGGAAAGGTCATTTCAAGGATAATCTTTCTTCCTGAGACTAATTCACCAACATGGACTTTAAAAGCAGATCTCTTTTATATATTTCATATCAATCAGGGAATATATGCATTTGTTATAGCACACCATCCCTCAAACCATAGCAGCATGATAGCACTCCTTGATGATGTGCTCTTTGTCATGTTTTAGAGATGTGATGGCTGGCTGAGCACTTCCACATCTGCTGATAAAGGATTATCTCCTGGAAAAGATTATACATTGTGGGTTTGGATTTATGTGTAACCACATAAAACATTACTCAAAGTGTCCAGCATGAAGAAGCCAAAGTAATAGTTCTGATGTTTGAACACACAGGAGGGGAGATGGAGCAGAAGTAGACTGAAAGGCCTCCGGCCTCTGCTACTCGCAGCCTTTGGAGAAAACCCAGATGAATCAAACAGTAATCTGAGTTTCTGGACAAGTAAGCAAGACTTGAAAGAAGCCTAAGGAAGGCATGGTTAGATCAGATCAGGTTCAGAAGATTTTGATTCAAATGTAAAGACAGCAACTTAATGAGAATGCTTAAAAAAAGGAGGCAGGAAGACCTTGAACACCTAACTTTTTCTATTTTACTTTTTTCCAAGTCAGAGACCAAGCATACTGAAATCAGGATGAGTGAAATGAAATCTTTACAACAGAGCCCTGTGCTCAGGGTTGAGACTACTAAAAATACAACTTCTGTTAGCCTGTCTTTAGGTCCCAAGAGACTTTTGAGTCAGCTTCTGGCAATGAAGTGTGGTGTAAGACGCAGCGCAACCCCTGTGTCTGTTTTCATAGAAGTGAAATCACATCCCAGCAACAACAGACTCTGACCAATTAGCAACATCTAATCATAGAATGATAGAATTATTTAGACCTTTACAATCACCATGTCCAACCATTAACCTAATGCTGCCAAGTTTATCACTAAACCATGTCACTAAACACTATGTCAAGCCATCTTTTAAATACCTCCAGGGATGGTGCCTCAACCATGAAGTTGGTTCCAATGTTTAATAACCCTTTCAGTGTAAAGATTTTTCCTAATATCCAATCTGAATCTCCCCTGGTGCAACTTGAGGCTATTTCCTCTTGTCCTATCGCCTGTGACTTGGGAAAAGAGACCGACCCCCACCTCTCTACAACCCCCTTTCAGGCAGGAGTACAGCTGATAAGTTCTCCCCTCTCAGCCTCCTTTCCTCCAGGCTAAACAACCCCAGCTCCCTCAGCTGCTCCTCATACTTGTGCTCTAGACCCTTCACCAGCTTCTTTGCCCTTCTCTGGACACACTCCAGAACCTCAATGTCTTTCCTGTAGTAAGGGGACCAAAACTAGACAGAGTATTCAAGGTGGGGCCTCATTGAATACTGGATCATGAGATTAGTGAATGACGGAAAATCTGTGGACATTGCTTACCTGGACTTTAGTAAAGCCTTTGACACTGTTTTACATAGCATTCTCCTGGACAAACTGGCTGTCCAGTCTCATCATTCATGTCAGTAATGAAGAAATTGAACAGTATAGTCCTTGTCATGAATACCTGTTTCATTTTGCTCACTAGCAAACACTAACTGGGCACCGAATCATTGATTACTTCTCAAATGCTCTTTCTTTGGTTTCAGTTCATTAAGAATTTACTTTTTAGGCAAGAAGACTTTCTGCTGAATTTTACAGTCCTTTTGCACAACAGGATAGTTTGTTTCTGAGTGCTCAGTACGTTTTCCTTAAAATTCAGCCTGCCACAGTAAGGTACCTTTCCACTTTATGTCAGTTTCCCTGGTGATTCTGTCTAACAATAACCTACACAAACAGAATTCTGCTCTCCTGAAGATCAGAGTCTGAACTCCACTGCTTACCATTCTAGCCTCCCTCCAGCTTTTAAAATTTTAAAAATTTTAAAAAGCCATTTTAAAAAGAACTCAAGCTTAAGAATAGGCTAACCTCTTCAGTATTGAAGTCACCAAAGAAGTATTGGGTCCCAAAACCCAGAAACTTTGACCAAGTGTCAGGCCAGATATGGATGAAATTTCACAAACGTATCTACTTCATGCAATATTTCTCCACATACGGCTCACTTAAATTTCCAGACCTACACTGAATGAAGCCTACTGCAAATCCACGATACCCAGCCTAAAAGCCTTTGAGACAGAGTAACTTTCCCACAGAGCTGCCTTGTCTCCTTAAGTCCCCAGATACAGGCAGTGAATAAACTGCTCAGTTCATCTCAATTGCTCAGGCAGGTGACACACAGCCACCCTTTGCCAAGTGCTCCATGTTCCTTCTCGTATCACCTGTGTAACTGCCATGTAAATGAGGCCCATACATGAATATCAGAGGAGAAAGTCTGATCAAGCGCCAGAAGCACAACTCTTCATGTGTCAGTGAGAACCATAAACTACAGCTTGAGAACTCCTCTGTGAGAAACTACATTGCTTGCCCTCAAGAAATAAATTGTTAAAGAAATTGCAGTTTTGAGTGATTTTTAAATGGCACTGCAACTACTTCAATTAACACTGTGAACTCTAAATGATCCTTCTTTCTCGTGTAAAAAAGGCATATGATACAGAAACTCAGAATGACTCACACCACGGAGTGATATGCTAATATAGTTTTATTTTAAAATACAGCCAAAATTCCTGCTAGTATAAAACTTACTACAGTTCTTCCTATAAGAATAAATTCTTTCCCTTGGAATCTGTTAGATGAATGTGATATACAAATATGTCTTTATTCTACTCAAAGCAAAAATGGGGGGAGGAGAGACTAAAGACCCTTCCATCCACAAAGCAATCTTTATACTGCTGAAAAACCTTGAAGATTTATGCAAATGGCAATGTATTGGTGTTGTGTTTATAAATATTTTAACACATTTTCTACTTTTGATTCATACTTAAAATTGTAAAAGATTGTGAAAGAGAGTGTAATTAGCCCATTGCAATAGCAAATAAGTTATTAAGCTTTTGTCTAGGTGGGAACATCCAAAAAATCTTAAAGGAGCAAGGAATTCATTTTACTGCCATCCTTCATTATATATCAAATTAACAAAATACTGGAGATGCAACAGTAACAGGAACAAGGGGAATAACAGTTGAAAGCAGGCATGGCAAACATCAAACTCCTTTGGATTGTTGGAAAGGTCTAACCTGGTCCTGACATAAATATTCAAAAAAGTGAAAGATATGAAACAGCCCTGGAAACAGCAGTTATGAATCCCTTCTTTGTGTTACAGGAGGAGCCACAATGTTCTGAATGCATTTATGCTTTGACTGTTGAGGAGAGGGAGAGTTGTCTATACAATCAGCCTGTAGACACTCTAAACACAATACGTGCCATATAGTAGGAGAAGCCTTTGATATCTAAAAATGTCTTAGATAAGTATGTCTTGTACCTGAGAGAAACACAGAAGACCTAAATACAGCAAATGGTTTTGTTATCTCATCAGGCTGAAAAAAAACCCCACATTTTATTTGGATGTTCCTGCAGTGCACTAGGTTTCTCAGAAGTGGCTGTTCTCATTTAAACTAAGAAGCTAAGAGGCCTCAGGTGGACACCTTCCTATTGAGCAAGCTGTAACCAAAAAAGAGAGGTCACTGCCCTTAATTTTACATCACCATCGACAGTTCCTGACCATCACGTCTCTGCCCCAGGCAATCACCCCATTGAGGTCACAGCTCAGCCACCATAATTAGTTTCAGGTAAAAGTGAAGTTAACCTGAGCCTGATTCCACCTGAAGGATGATGTCAGGGTGTACTCAAATAAGTATTTTCATTAATTGAGCAGTAACGAGCACCAGGTCCTGTTACCTGTGTTATTACAAGAGAGCTATCCAGAGGAGAACCTCTGTGAAAGCCCAGGAATGGGCACTTCATCTGCAGCGAGCAGAGAGGCCTCTCTCTGCTTCGTATCTTTAATTGCCTCCTGCAGATTTCTACCTTTCATTCATCCTTGTATGGTGCAGCCTAACAGGAGACATTTCTCCTTTGTAGAACAAAAAAAAGTAACAGCATCTTCCTACTGCATTCTGCAGGTGGCACTAGGAAACCCCGCAAACTTCTTAATGAAAATGGGACGAATAGAGTGGCAATTACACAGCTAAAAGCCTTTCTGCAGGGATTCTGACAACTTCTGCCTTCATTCCAAGCTAAGCCTTTGTAGGTGCCCACAGACACTGTGAATAAAGTACAGGCATTCCCTAAATTTGGTGCCTGCTGCATGGTTTCCCATGATTTCAGGGAACTCCATGGTTAAGGTGGTTCCTTACATTTTTATGTTCCTATGAGTTTTACCTCTATGGTCCCTAGACAAAGTTCCTACTCTAAGATTTAGATTCATTTAGGTATTCTGCTAAGTCCATCTCCTAAGCACCGCCTTCACACCTTAGTATGTTCTTAACAATAAATATATTCTCAAGTCCCACTAGTTTGTACATGATTTGAGTTTTCATTATAGGAAAACCATTTACTTGAACTGGCTGGATATTTTGAACAGAAGCCAAAGTTCTTTTTATAAAATTAATGCCCTTTTTACATTATATATAGTTTTTTCCATCTTGTTTTGCCCATGAAATGAGGCAATGCAACTTGCAAAATGTACAATGAATTAATACAGGTAGGAAATGTAAGATTAAGATGTTACGCTCAGGAAGTATATGCTCTTCCTTCTCACGCTTCTGCATTTGAATTTCTTTCCAAATGATCAAACATTGCCATCTACTACAGCTGTTCCAAGATTTTGATTGTTATTGCCTCACTTTGGTTGGTGTGCCTTTCTCCTCTGCACTAAATAAGACAACTATATCATCCCTATTATGAAAGAACAGCTGAGCACTGATCACTATTGTTCCAAATCACATTCACTTTCTGCATTTTTTATTGAAATGCACACACTCAAATGCAGACTTTGAAGACACTCCATTTATGAAATGGTCTATAATCCAAACTCTTCTTAGATTAATTCTTCTTGACTTTTTCTTTTCAAGCCTCTTTTGTCGTTTTTATAAGAAATTAACTGCACCTGTGTGAGGAGAAGAGAGAACTTTCTAATCATCATTCAAAGCAGTGAAGCTATGCAATAGGAAACCCGTGTTACCGATTGATTTAACATTTTACTTTCTTCTTTGCCCTTCTTAATTCATTCTCATTACTTTCTTTATTCCTTTTGGCTCTATGTTTATCATGCTTTCATTAATACATTCTATTTTAAATTAAATAGTAGAGTCTTTGTACAAAGGTTTTCTCAGAATTTTTGAAACTCGGCACACAGATCCAGTTACTGATACACTCTAGAAAACGAACTGTAATTAAAGCTGAAAATAGTTTCTTTTAGTGTCAACCACTACAGACATCATGTCTCAGATCTTCCCAAAGTTTGTGACTGTACCACTTCACTGTGGATTCACACAGATGCACTAAACTAAAAAGGCAAGAGAGAAGCTCAAGTCTTCATTTTGAAAGCATTTATCTGGTGCAGTTTTTTCATAGAATTATAAAGTACTATAATCAAAACCAAGTGGCCATGATGCCTAACAGGAATAAGTGTATTGACCTGCAATTCTGCAACAGATTACTGCTAGTACTGACAAGAGTCATAGGCATTATATGCAAGTTTTAAGTGGGTAGGATTTCAATATATAAAAGGTTCTTGTAAGAAAGACAGAGAGAAACTCTGGGGGACAGGACAAAGGGCAACAGTTTTAAACTGAAAGAAGTTGGACATAAGGAAGAAATTTTTTATGATGAAGGTGGTGAGACACCAGAACAGGTTGCCCAGAGAGGTTGTGGATATCCCATCCCTGAAAGCATTCAAGGTTGGGGTGGACAGGGCTTTGAGCAACCTGATCTAGTGAAAAATGTCCCTATTCATGGACAGGGGAGTGGACTAGATGGTCTTTGAAGGTCCCTTCCAACTCTTCCAATCCAAACCATTCTGTGATTCTATGGTTCTATTAAATCAGGGTTACACTTGGAATCAAGAGCTCGGCTGGAAGAAAGTGATGAGTCAGACTAATGCATGCAATCAGAAAGGGATGTCAAAATAAAGGACTCATTGCTGCTGTGGGTTATCAGACTAGATTCTAGTTCAGTCACTGTAAAGGTCATTACATTAGACTTAGGATCTGTCAGTGGACTGATTGTAAGCCAATTTCAGAAGGCCTGCTAAGGCAACTAGTTACCTTTTGGTTTGGAGCAAGCAGAGGTCCATCAAGTAAAGTTTAGGTCAGGGTTAGAGCAAAGTTTAGGGTAAAAAAAATTGATCAAGAAAAGAACAACTCGGATCCAGAGCAGGCTGCAGGGTTGTGCATTGTGTTATAATCTATACTCTGCTAGGCTCACTCTCTCCTTTAGGTAGGTGAAGGTCACTGTGCTTTTGGCTACCGTTAGGATCATGGTGTTTGAAAACATGTTGGTAGAGGTTTTATGGAAGTTGTAACATCTAGCCTTAGAAAGGACTCATGAATAGCCTAAAGAGAGGTACAACTTTCTAACACCTTGTAACATAATTCAATTCGGCTGGTGCCCAACTTTTCCCCATGACTTGACAGTGCTGCTCATCCCTCCAATTTACAAATCTGGGCTACCCCGCATCCCTCCAATTTACAATCTGGGCTATCCTGGACAGCTCTGGCCCACACCAGGACTACATGTATCAAACGGTGATGTGTATCAATGTACGTTTGACAGTCTGAAGTTGACGAATGCTCATGAAACAATCTTCAGGGCGTATCAACTCTGCATTTCTGAAAGACTTTGGAAGCCCTCGGGAGGAGGAGGAGAGCACAGCACGGAGGTGGCTGTTTCAAGCCATTGGCAGGAGATCCCCAGAGGCTGCCAGGGCACCCCACGAAGGGGATGAGGCCGGGACTCAGCTCTCAGCTCCTGGATTCAAGCCACCAGGGGACAAGCGTCTTCACGCATTCACCGTGAGGATGTAACAGCAATGGTCGGGGGTGGCTGCTTGGACAGAGGCAGGTCATGGTAGGGAGCGCCGAGAACCTTTCCACCAGAGGACGGAGCCCAGGGCGACGGGCGGAGGCCCCTCCCGCCGCCGCCTCACGGCGCTCCCCGCTGGGGCCTCCGCCCGCGCCGGGCGGGATGCGGGGCGCTCGCAAGCGGCTGTGCTCCGCCTTGATCGTCGCTTACGGCCTCTTCTCCCTCTACGCGGCCTACACCGTCTTCCTCCAGCCCCGCCGCACGGCTGCCCCTCGCCCGCCCCACCGCGACCGCCGCGGCCCGCGAGGTGAGAGGGGCAGCGGGGCTGCTCCGAGACGCCCTGCCGCGGGCAGGCCGGCCTGGCCCCCACCGCGGGGACGGGGGGCGGCGGATTCCATGAGGGGCCGACGCCGTCTGTCAGCTCCTGCCTGCACCGGGGGGGGGCTCAGCGCCCCCTTTCCCTGCGTTGCTTGTCCCCGGCGTGGAGAGCCTGGGCCAGGCCGAGGGCAGCGCTCTGGGGAGGGGGCTGGGTGCGGAGGCAGCCCCTCAGGGGAGAGCGGGACCGCGGCCGAGGTTTTTTCCGCGCCGCCTGCGCTGGCGGCGGCCATTTCGCGGGTGCGGTGTGAGGCACCGGGCCCGGCGGCGGCGGGAGGGTTTGTCAGGTGCTGTTTGACACTCTGAAGAAAACCCGTCGCATTCTAAACTTGTAAATCGGTTATTTTCGTGCTCATTACGCCTTTGGGGTATCCTAGATCATGTTGCCGTGGGAAACGAGGAGTGGAATCCATGGGAAGGGGACGAGAAAAGCGAGCTGGTTGCTTCTCAGCAGAGATACGAAGCCAATCTTAAGATGATAAAAAATGCACGATCTCACCCAGAACAAACCAGCCTTAGAGTACAGATTTGGGGCAAAGCAGCAATTGGTAAGCAGATGCAATCAATGTCTGTTAATCCCTCAGCCTTTCTGATACAACACACCTCTGGTATGTTTTTAATAACTGAAATTGATGTGTATGGTAAGATAATATGGATATCTGTACATGAAGAGCATTAAGGAAGTGGTAGCTGTTCCTCAAAATTTTGTTAATGCCAATATAAGAGTAGTTAAATCCCAGTTTCTTTTATCATTTCTTTTCAAGGCTGTTTTTCTCATCTGTCAAAGAAAACGGGTCAAATGGCAGAGAAACACAGTTGCTCTTTGAATCAGTCCTGCTTACGGTACAACACAAGGACAGGCCTCTTACTTGGCTATAACAGAAAATTTATTTTGTCACATTTACACTTTGAGAAATAAAGCATTGTAAAGTGAGAAATAAGGCATTTTCTGTGCTTCAGTGGTACTGCCGCTGATGAACTTGGAAATTCTTCCGTTGTGGAATACACCAAGTCTACATAAACTGTGGGCCAGGGCCTCTCAAGGTCTTTAACTGCTGATGAAGACATATCATTGTTCTTATTTTAGCTTTTTTGAAAATGTAAAATTTCCAGCTTCAATTAACTTTTGTGTAGCATTGTAGAACACATTGGTATATTACATGGTGATACATTCTATCACAAAAATTTGATGCGTTTCACAAAAGCTTAGGAGAACTCTACTGTCATTAAAATGCTGTTTAATACTTACTCATTTTTAAGTGGTGGGAGATGCCACCGTGGTAGTATGTTATATCTTAATATTTTGACAGCCAAAGAATTTTTTTTTAAATGCCTTGATGTGTGAAGAATCCATCATAACTAATTCCAAGTCGTACAAAATTTGGGAAACAATGTCCACATTGTATAGGAAGCTCTGATGATTTTCCCCCCAAAATTCTTATATTGTTATGCTTTTTCACTTCCCAGAAATATTTTATTTGCTGGGAGTATAGAGTAGAAAAGATCCATGCATTTAAATTCTCCATCATATCTTCATTTATGTAGGTCTTTACCTGTGGCAACATATTTTTGAAGGGCATCTTCAGCCAGCTGATGTGACTGCACAGTGGAGAGAAGGAAGCCAAAAAGCAGGAAAAACATATTTCAGGTACTAACTGCATGATGTTGACTTAAATTGTGTTAACTAATGATGCATTGGAAAGTTCAGGAATGTGGTAAGATGCACAGGTGCGTTACTTTGTCTGTCTCAGAGTTGTAGGCATTTAGTATCAGTTGCAAATACTTTAGTTTTGTTATGTTTTGATAACTGAGGAATATGCACACAACTTCTCATTCAAAATTATCACAAGGAATGTCACATTTATTCATGGAAATATGCACTTGATGAAACCAGTAAACTGTAACCCAAACCTGTTGCTATTAAAAAATAGAAAACCAGGGAGTAATTTAATCTGCTGTTTTGTGAAGATTTGTGTATTTGAAAAAAGTCTGGAAAGACTTCAGAATGCTGAGAGGGAAGGCAGCCAAGAGACCTCAGGAGTGGGGTAAATAGAACCTTGAGAAAAGTCTGAAGAACTGGAATTTGGGGCTGACAGTTGAATGAAAGAAGCTTGGGGTTGTGAGGCAAGAAGATGCCTCTTGCTATTGGTTTCGGTTGTATTCAGGGAAACGGGACTTCATTCATTCATAAATAATAAAGTATTAAAACCATAATTTGTTTCTACTTATATAAAAATAGCCTGTGAGATCTAGCATCTGGCTAACTACATGACTTGTAAAGCTTACTTTTATGTGTAAAGGAAGACGGCGCTTGAAGCATTGTTTGCTTTTAAAAAGGATTTTGATCTATCATCATACATGGTCTGAAGCTGTTGTCAAATTATTTATTTTATTTAGTGAATAGTACAGAGCTTTTCTCCAAGATCCTAGTCAGTGCCCCTTTAAAGCCTTTCTGTAAAGATACAGGGAAAGCTGCAGGATTTTCCATCTATTTGGCCAGTTTGCCAGTCCACAGTTGTAGCTCATTTGTAACATTTAGTCACTTGCACCAGGATGCATCTGTTAAAAAAATTTTATTTTAAAGCATAAATTACACAGTTCAGTGAATTTAAATTCTGAAAAATATGTTGCTTCAGAAAGGTATGTTTCCTCGCACAATAAGACAGGTTCTATTTGAAATTTGCAGATAATGTTTGAAGTAAATATGTGATTGTGAATTAAAAGTGTTTTTTTAAGTGATCACAGAAGTTTATTTATCACTTTGAATTGTTTATCAGTGTATCTGACTGTGTACGTGGTACAGGCCATAGAATCTTTTCAGTAATGCCTGCATCACATTCGTAAGTGATTAAAAACTGTTTTCTAGAAAGAAATGCTGGCAAACATAGCAATTATTAAAGCATCTGTCTTGCATCTAAGGAAATAGACAAAATGACATATTCTTTAAAAGAAAACCTTGACTGAAAATATAACCTGTCCTACAAGATTAGGAAATCAACTATGAATGATGCTACTGCATCGTGGTAGTCTCCTTGAGAGAGCAATAGAGCTTTCCATTCATGGATTTGGAGAAAGGATGTAATACTTTATTTGAATAGGGAGCAGTTCTATAGTTACTCTGGTGGGAAGGGGCTTTTTTATTTCTGGAATTAAAATCTCAGAAGCTGTGGAAATAATGACATTCTACCAAATAGAGTGTCTTCTTGGTATGGACGTGAGGATTTTTTCCAAGCCCTTGCTTTCATGTTTATAATATGAAAACAATTTGTTGCACTTAATGAGTCTGTCACTTGATTGATTACAGTTATTTTCTCTCTGATGTGCCTGTTTCAGATGAATAATAACCTCACATGGTTACTTAGAGTATATGCATCTCTGAGAGAAAGACTTTATACTAATATTTAAATATCTTCTTGTTATGTTTAAAGGAACCAGGGATAATAGAGTCTTTATTTTAACCAACTTGGTTGCTAGGTCCTATGAAATCATAAAGTTTAGTACCAGCATAACAGAGGCTAAAATTTGACAGGCTAGTAGGAACTTGTGCAAAGAATAGAAAATATGCAAATATAACAGTTATTTTCATTATTAAGTTTCTAAAATGAAATAGCTGAAGATCTACTTTTTAGTTCAACTGGAAATGTTAATTTGTATTTTTTGTAAGGAAGAATTAGTACATTATTTTGGCTGCTCACCAGTTATAAAATTTTTGAATTATTGTTTTCTTTATTGCCTGGCTGAGGTAAATTATCTCCATTTGATTACTAGATGAGGCTAGAGGGAACTAGCTGAGGTGACATAATTGGAGAATATGTGCTGCTGGGCAGTTTTTTGTGGTAAGTCGAATGATTATTAAAACATAGAGTTCTCATGAATATTTTTAAAGAATACCAAATCTAAAGACATAAAAATGCCACTTGAACACAGTTGTGTGAATAAGCTCATGTTGTATATTTAGGATGGAGAATACACATATTTAATTCAAATTTTGATGGCTTCAGGTTTTAACTAAGTAATCTGCCTAAAGAATTTAAAAATTATCAACTTCTACATGAAATGCAGGGACATTTATTTAAAAGCACGGGTGGAGAAGGAATTGCATAGCTGTGGATTTTAGTGACACATTGGCACATTCATACAAGTAGGAGAGCAGGCTTTAGCACTTTCCTTGGCCCGAAGCAATCACGTCCTTCTCTCCTGTCATCTAGGAGGATGTTGTGGGGCAGGGAGTGCCAAACTTCTTATCTCTTATCGCTAAGTAAGAGCATTCCTAAATTTCACCCTAAAGAGAGTCACACCCTCTCTTTAACATTCAGCCCTGCCTTCCCCCAGTCCCCATTAGCCACAGTTGTTCAGCAGCTCTTCAGTCCCATTCTTCTGTCCTCCTTACACAAACTGATCTTGATTCTGCATCTTGATTCGTGCCAGAATGAAAGCATATTGCACAACAAAGTTAACTGGCAGAGGTTTCTTTGACTGCCAAAGGATTCTGCCAAGGATAGCTTGTGGCAATTTAGTTTCCTTAATAGCCTTTGATGAGGCTTTCTGAAAATCCAAGTAGACTATGTCTACTGGATCCCCTTTATCTGTATTCTTACTGTCATGCTCATAGTTCTCCGTCAGGTTGGTGAGACAGGATTACTCATTTCCAGCAGTGTTAATCCCTGTATGTGATCACTGATCATACCTTTTGGCACGATCCAGTGATCTTACTATTTATTATAGACTCTTCCAGAGAGGTAAGCCATACTTCTCTGCTCCACAGTCTTCTCAAAGAGGTTTTATAGACGGGAGTGACACTGGCAGACCCCTTCTACCAGGCACAGTGTCACTTCATAACAATATCTTTGCCAGCAGTTCTGCTATTTTCATATCTGTGTTCCTTGAGAACTTGCAAGTGAATGCCATCCAGGTCCACATTTTCAAATATTTAATATTCTCTCTAATACTTGTGGTGTTTTCCATTGTATTTCTTGCTGAAGAGAATGAATTAGGCGTGGGAGTTTTCTCTGCTATGTCATCTCTTCTTAAGTGCTTTTTAAACTGTTGTCCTCAAGTAATCTTTCCAGTTCTATAGTTTTCCTTTTGTTATATTTTTTTACAAATTTTGGGTTTCGTATATTTAAAGAATCTATACCTGTCAGCCAAAATTTCCCTTTATAAGGTGCTTTTCAGATTACTTTTCAGCCTTCATTCTGTTTGCATTTTGTCAGCAGTATTTTATGAGCTTTGCTGTCCTCCTTGTTTGGGCATACTTTTTTTTTTTCAGTTCTGACCTTTGCACTTTGACAGCTTCTTTAAATTTGCTATTGTGCCATATGGGTTTGGGGGAGTTGGGAGGTGTTTCCTTTTTGCATTGAGGCACACAGTGTGCCTGGGCTTCTTATACAGTGTTTTTGAACAGCCTACGAGCTGCTTGCAAGTTTTTTATTATTTGGGCTACTGCTTTCAGAGTTCATTTCTTTATTGTTTCATTTTTAAGTAATTCCTTTATTGCATATGAAGTATCTGTATGGTGGATGTATTTCGTGTGTTCTCTCCTGCTGCAATGTTGAATTTAATCATATGGCTATTACAGAGTAGCTGTCTGACTTACACCTTTGGAACAAGTTCAGGAAGTCTCAGTCTGGAGTAGCATCTCTTTGGATGGGTTCTAAGACTAGTGATGGAAAAAAAAAAATAAATAGCTTTATAGGAAGCAAGTAATTTACTGAGTCCAAAAATACAATCTCCCACATGTCATTCTGATGAGGCATTGATCTAGTCTTCTTGTGAGTAGTGAAAATCTCTTTAGTACTACTGTCTTAATTTTGCAGCTTCTGTAATCTCCCTTACGTTTTCCAATCCCTGTATTCAGACTGGGAATTAATAGTACAGCCTTAGCACTGTATTTTTATTATTCAAGTGAGATTGCCATAGTGTTTCTTTTTGCCCCATTGTAATTTTGTGCTGTTAAACTTCCTATTTTCTGACACCCAGGTCATTTCTTCCCCACCTGGGCATCCTGTCACTCCTATAAAGTTGATAGCCCTACAGCACTATGTCCAGAGAGAAAAGCCTTTTTCCCCAGGTCTCTTTTTACAGGGTGATCATTGGATCAACTACGTATCCTGTTCACTATTCTAGGCATTCTGATGCTCAAGGTGCTCTCTCTTATGAATCCCAGTTATCTTTCTCATTGCTTGTTAAACTTCAGATTTAAATCTTGACCTGACTTAGATTCATTCTATTAAAAGTCTTCATTCCAAACTATGAGTGTTGTGAATCTTGGTTCCAAAACATGCCATTCCCACTGAGCCAGGAGTACCTCAGCTTAGCTCACATTGAGAATATGCTAGCCTAAGGTCAGTCTGCTTTAGATGTCCTTGCTGGAGTAGTTTTTACAGCTTTTTCTGAGAATTTAATTTTCCTCATAAGGACGAGAAACTAGCTGTCAGTCTCAGCCTTGATGAGTTAAAACTCTTACTCATTCTAAATTAAGTTTAACTGGTAGCTGAAAAACTGCAGTAATGCCGAAGACCTAGAAAACCAACGTTTTGTTGACTCCTGGGAAAAACAAAGAATCGCTAGGGTTTTTTTCCCTTCCACTCTTTCCCAAGCTGTGTGATCACTAATCCTTTGTGTTCAGTCAATAGTCTGCTAACACAGCAGTTAACTGAAAAGCAGAAGCTGGCAAACACTAGTTTGTTTCATTTGAGTTCATAAATGGCTATTGCCAGATACTTGTAAATGATCAGTGATGTAGTAATTTTGCTACATGATTGAAATTCCTCTGTTAATACATGTAAATACATGCATGCAAGATCTAGAAATGAAGTTTTCTACCTAAAAAGTTTCTGCTAACTAGCTGGTATCAAAGCATCAATTTTGACCTGTCACACAAGCAAGTGTACATTTAGATACATAGCTCTTGTGTTCTAGATTCTATTCAGTTTGAATATGGTTGTAGTTCTGATTTATTGACAAAATACCTTATTATCATTTAAGTCTAACTAACTGTCCTTCTTTTTCCTGAATAAGATGAAGGCAGCCTTATTCCCGTGTTAGCTGTAGATGCTACCAACATCAATGGCTACAGTTGCACAGTTAGTTTGCAGTATATTGCATTTACTTCATTGAAGAAAAAAATACCTCTGGAGTACAGACTATATAGTAGAGATGTTTAGGGGATTAGGGTCAGTAATTTGTCTTAAGGTTGTTTACTGTTTGTATTTCGCTTTTTGCAGCTTTGTCACTGGTCCATCTGTAGTTCCTGGCTACTTCTCTGTGGAAGCTGAAAACATTGTGCTGGTTCTGAATGGAAGAGAAAAAGCGAAGATCACTTACGCCACTCAGTGGTTGCATTACGCACGAACCTTAATTCAGACTCACAAAATCCAGCATGTAGCGGTTGTGCTGCTTGGAAATGAGCAGTGCAACAACGAATGGTTCCGGCCATACCTGAAAAGACATGGAGGATTTGTAAATCTGCTCTTTGTTACATATGACTTTGCGTTGGTAAATGAAGAAGATATTTTCCAGTGGCCTTTAGGAGTAGCTACGTAAGTGTTATAGACACAAACTGCAATTGACAGTTAGTTGTTATGCATGAGGTATGGAAAATATGTCTGAATGTTACTGCTGATAGCCAAAACAATTATAGTAAGTAAATTGTAGAACACAGTCCTATTAATGATTTTCTAAATCAAGCATTGGAATCTCTGGAAATTGTATTTAGCAATGAAGATAATAACAGAGGAAAAGAATGCTACGATTTAGGGAGCTTTAAAAATTGAACCTATATTTTGTGGGGTTTTTTGTTTATTTTTTCTTCAGTAAATTTTCTCTTGAGATTTATCATAACTGCTGATGTAATACATGCCAGGGATGTGGGAATTTAAAAGGTATTTATGTAATTAGGTTCCAACTACTGGAATTGGTATTGGGTTTTTTTTAAATCCTGTTGTGGCTCTCAAAAGGAAATTGTATGCCTGACATTTGAAATTAGTATACCTGTAGTCTGGCTTAACTGCTTACTCACAAAAACTGTTTTTGTTATACTTACTGCTCAGACTGTTTCTGTGGAGTACATAAAGGTTTGATTCAGTTAGATAAATTTTTTTCCAGCTTACTCCTTGTTAAGAGAGTTAATGGTGTTTTAGCTACTTACCACGGTATAATATAAGATGAAAAGAATACAGGATTATTTTCGTATCTTGGGTTGTATTTGAATTCAATATCCTGTATTTAGCCAGTTAGCAAACTATGGAGCTTTTATACACAGCTTGAACTTGCTCACCGTGTGACTGAAATACACTACCTTTGGATTCTTGATAGTGTCAGAGAATTAGTGGCATTGGAAGCTCCTAAGCAAAAAGAAGTTGAATTTTGGGATGCCAAGATTAAGATGACAGATAATAGAAAGCAACACCAGTTAACAACAGTTATCTGGGGTGCAGAGCTGGGAGGGGGAAGATAGATCAGATATCAGAAAGGGGTTCTTCAGCCCTTGCACACCAACAGTTGTCAAAATTGTGGTTAAAGGTGTACAATTGGGCAGATTTTCCCAATGAAGAAGGAAGGTGAAGATGTAGAGTCCTGCAAAAATATTCGGCATAAAGGAAAAATGGTTTTCTGAAAGTTAATCATGTAGAAGAACTTATGAAAGAACTGTTCAAAATTTGACTGGTCAAAATTTGGGAAGGTGAAGAAAGAGAACCATTAATAGTGATGAAGAAATCACTGTGAAATAGAGACTATTTTTGAAACCAGTAAAGAATGGGATTAGGGTATAGGTTTTCTTACAAAAAACAAACAGGGCAATAGAGCAGTGATCCATCAAAAATAATAGCATTAGAAGGAATATCTTAATTTGAGAATGCATAGGAGCAGAACTTTTTTAACACTCATCTGTTCCAGAAAAAATGCTAACTTTATGTAATGAAAAAAGTTAGTTCCAGCCATTCAGCTGAAGCAGTGTTTCACTAGCTGTCATGCTGACCAAAATAAGGGATACAAGATTTAAGGAATTTGATGAGAAAAGAAAAATGCGGGATGTGGTGAAAACACATCTGAAAGAATGATATACAATTGATGCTGGATTTTACATTGGTTTTGTAGAGTCAAAAAAAAGCAAGTTAAATAGCTTTTATGACAAGCTGTTTCGTAGCCAAAAGATTAGATTAATGAAGTCCACCCAGGTCAAAGTGACATTTTCCTTTGAGAGGTTACCAGTGGTATTTTCAGTTGATATGCGTGCAGAGATTAAGGTAGCTGAGACTTAAACTCCATAGTTACCATTAACCTGGCCATTTCAGTCAAAACTAGTGGTTGCACCAAGAACAGCTGGTTTTGAGAAACGTCGTTTCTCAGGGACATTTTGTAACATGCACACATAGCATCTCTGATATCAAATGAAGACATAAGTATTCTGGGACGACTGTGAAGAGAGTGATGGGAACAAGGGGAATAAACCCCAGCTTTTAGGACAGGATTGCACTGGTTTACTTGAGGGTCCATCTGTCATTATAGATGTGGATTGTCAACAAATAGGTGCTTTTAGTCTTAGAATCTGCTGCAGAAAAGATGAAATGGTGCAAAATGCTTTTTCTTTGACATAAAAGATACCATTATCTAACGTGTGCATTGTTTTTACAGCTACAGAAATTTTCCAGTTGTAGAACCCAGCTGGTCAATGCTGCATGATCCAAGATTATATCTATGTAATTTCCTAGGAACAGTTTATAAGAACTCTTCCAGGGAAACCCTAATGGAAATTCTGAAGCAGGATGGGCTTGATAAACTTTGCTGGATTGCAGCCAGAGAACAGTAAGACTTTGATTTATTTTCTGAAAATAGTCAGACTTTTTTTTGCCTATTTTGTTATTACCAATCCTTTTCTGACTGATAAAGAAATAGTACAAATAAAAGTAACCAGTCATCGTGGAGATTTGCCGAGATTCTTCATATAGGTCTTCACAACAAAATGACCTTTTTGTAATGTATTACGGATAAAGCACTTTTTTTTTTCTTTTAATACATAGAAAAATCTTCTATGTATGCTACATATAAAGACCGTCTTTTTTTTGCTTGTATGCCTTTGATTATGGTGGGAGAAGAAATGTTTGTCTTGCACCTTGTGTGTATCGATGTGTTACCAGAAAGATACCGCTGTATTTTGTTGAGTTCAGGATAAGAGAGTGGATTTAATCTCTGTACAGCAGGCCTTTTTTTTTATTATTATTTCAAATAGGTAGAACAGATCTTTTGACTAACAAGAGTAGGATTCTGATTGTATTTCTTAATTTTGTCAAACAACAGCTGTAAAATGTTTGGCAGCAGGCACAGCAGCGCTTAGGGAGACTTCCGCTGCCCTGATGAAGATCTCAGGACGTGGATTATATGACATAAACTCTTATCTCACAGACATTCTGAGATTCTGTCAGGTTAACAGATTGCTTTACATTCTAACTTTTGAAGAGCAGACCTCTACTGATTTAAAGTATTCAAGGCCAGAAAAATTAATTTAAAAGTCCATCAAGTGTCTCCCTGTATGTCTATTTCTGAACTCTGCTGTGAAGTAAATTGACATATGCATCATCAGACTCATGCAGAAGATGTAAAATAGAGTTTCTATTTGTCTCTGAGCAGTAATAATTTCCTAAAAGGACCATATCAAAAACGTGTAATAATCTATTTTTAACAGTGACATTTTCAATAAATGTTTAGAAAACTCTTTAAGAATATTTAAGACTAAAACCAAAGGCCTATTTATTGTGTGTGTAATATAAAATTTTTAAATTGACAGCATTTTCAGATTTATAAATGATTCAAATTAAAGCATGTGTCTATATTTTTCATTGCAGTGACTGTGGGAAAAGTGTTAATTTTCAGTCCCTTTACTTTCCTAGGTGGCAGCCTCAAGAAACAAATGAAAGTTTCAAAAACTATCAAGATGCCTTGCTGCAGAGTGACTTGACATTGTGCCCAGTGGGAATAAATACGGAATGCTATAGAATTTATGAAGCTTGTTCATATGGATCTCTGCCTGTTATAGAAGATGTAATGACACCGGGAGATTGCGGAAATTCATCAATGTACCACAGTGCTCCATTACAATTATTAAAAACCATGGGGGCTCCATTTATCTTTATTAAAAACTGGAAAGAGCTTCCTGCTGTTCTAGAGAAAGAAAAAAAAATGAGCTTAAAAGAAAAGATTCAAAGGAGAAAAAAGCTTATGGAATGGTATCGAAACTTCAAAGCATGGATGAGACAGAAATTCATTAATACTTTGGAAAATTCATTTTTGCCCAGTGATAAAGGATAAATTGTCCCTTTTGAAAATCTAGAATAGATTGAAAGCTTAATTTCCATTAACCTTCTGAGGAAGCTTTTATACAAAAGAAATCTCAGAGGGCAGATGCGTTCCTTTGAAGTCAACAGAACTCTGGTAGCTTCTCTAAGAGCTACGGTTGGCCCTCCATCCTTAGCGATTTTCAGAGAGGTTGTTGACTTTGCAGGATGGTAGTCTGTAAGGATGACAACAATTTTATTACTGTTTTAACAATTTCCATGTTGGTGTGTGACCTGATAATTACCTTTTTTTAAATGAGACTATCTTTGAGCATGTGAGCTTGTTAAAATTGAACATGAGTATGACTGTTGTGTTTGAAGAAAAGAAAAGAATGAAAGCTGTGTGGTACAGAGTAATTTATTATGTAGACTAAAGAAGACAAGTATGATTATAGCAAAATTGGCAGGGTTTGCACAATCATTAAGGTATATCCTGGTAAGTGCTTGTTTTGAAAATGTGAACTGTTTACTTGATTGACATATCATTTCCAAGGAAACGGCCATAAAACTAAACAGTGCGGAATAAAAATGTGTATTTCAAGGTAAAAATAGAGAACTCTTTCTTAGAAATATTTCATAGCAATATGTTTTCCCTTTTAATTTCAGTTATCAAAATTGTTTTCTTTGATTTCCATTTAGTCTTGGGACATATATTTCTAGCAGTTCTAGCAGCATTCATTTCCTGCAGTTTCAGCTGCAGGACATTCTGAACACCAAACATTAAACATTATAGAATCATCTGGGCCAGAAGGGACCTTCAAAGATCATCTAGTCTGACCCCCCTGCAGTCAGCAGGAACACGCCCAACTAGACCAGGTTGCCCAGGGCCTTGTCGAGGCTCACCTTGAATGTCTCCAGGGAAGGGGCCTCAACCACCTCCCTGGGCAACCTGTTCCAGTGCTCCACCACCCTCACAGTAAATAACTTTATCCTAATCGCCAATCTAAATCTGCTTTTCTTCAGTTTAAACCCATTGCCCCTCATCCTGTCACTGTAGGCCTCTGTAAACAGGCTCTCCCCAGCCTTCCTGTAGGCCCCCCTCAGGTACCGGAAGGCCGCTATTAGGTCTCCCCAGAGCTTCCTCTTCTCCGGGCTGAACAACCCCAGCTCCCTCAGCC